>CAKNYM010049390.1:59726-167935 GCA_932195095.1 Andricus curvator
CTCCGCTACTACCATCGCGTATACTTTATACGCCGTATTCATTAGCGCCCAGTAGCTCAGATGCTAGCGATTTTAATAAGTTGGCTAATATTTGCGATTTCTATTCTTCCCAGGACGATATGCGTAATGTCGACCTCGATTTTTGCCAAAAAATACAACTTGTCCAACGTATTGAAATCGCTAGCATCTGAACTACTGGGCCAATCTGAAAACTTTACTCGTTTAGGGAAATCGGTCAATTAGAACTCGAGATATACTCAAAAACGTCAGAAATCTGAAAATTGAAGAAAAAAAATTTCGAACATTGATATCGCGAAAAAGCTTCCATAAAAAATGTGTGTGTGTGTGTGATTTTCGTGTTTAGTTGACCAAAATACATAAAAAAATCATATTAAGATGTGGTGGACAGAAAATTTTTTCAATTTTGTAAACTAGTGTAATAGGAGAATAAATTCTGTTAAATAAAATTATGTAGGTATTAATATAAAATTTAACTTGAAATACCTAATATTTTATCAAAAATATTGCAATTTCAACAGAGTAGATATATTTTTAAGCAAATAGTTGAATTTTCTACCAGAAAAGACAAATTTTCAACCAAAGAAATGAATTTTAAACTGAAGTGAAGAATTCCCACTTAAAAAAAGGAATTTTTAACAAATTAGTTCACTTTTAACCAAGTAGTTGAATTTTCTAACAAAAAAAACTGATTCTGACCGAACAATTTTATACACTGGAACCTGGATTTGTGCACGGTTTCGGGCATCGCCCACAGTGGTGTTCGACACGAATCCAAGGACTCCGAACGTAAACAGGCAGAGCAGCATTTATCATTTCTGTTGATTTGGAGCCATGATGCAACCTGATGCAACTAACGCGCTGAAAGCGCGGCCCTCGAGCTGCTTGTCACGCTTGACTGAACTTCTAGGAACGCACAAATCCAGTTTACGAAAATCCAGGTTCCAGTGAAGTTGATATTTCAGCTATACAAAATTTTACATTGAAATCTGAAACAGTTGAATTCATAAAAGAAAATACAACTTTTTAACAAAATAGTAGATCTTTCAAACATTTTTATTTGAATTTTCAAGCCAAAAAGACGAATTTGATACAAAACAGTTGAATTTTCAACAAAAAAGTTCATTTGTAACCCAAAAAGATGAATTCCAAGTCCAACAAAATAGGTCCAAAAATGAAAATGTCAATAATGTATTACAACTTTTAGCCGATTAGTCGAATTTTCAACCAAAAAGATGAATTATTAACAAAAAACGTAATAGCTAATATTTGAACAAAAAAATTTTGGATTTTAAATTATAAGCAGTTAAATTCACCCAATAAAAACGAATTTTTAACCAAGCAGTTGAATTTTTAACCAAAAAATACAAGATCTTCACTAAATGAGATGAATTTGCAATAAGGGGTAGTAGGGTAATTAGTGTGTGTAATTATGGGAAAGGGAAGTAAGGGGGCGAGCTAGGAGAGGGGAAGTAGTGTATGCAGAAGTACGAAAAGGGTGGGGAAGTGAAGTGAGAAGTAAGGAGAGGGATATCAGGGGAGGGGGTTGGGAAGGGGGGGGGGGTGAGTGGGAATGCAAAAGGAGGGGAAGTAGGGGAGGGAAAGTATGGGAGGAGAGATTTGAACGACCTAATTAATGTCTTGATAGGCTACCAAACCCTTGTTTGTAGACGGATGATGCCTACTTTGACTAATTTTTTGATTTAGGGGTACTTTTCGGGGCACCGCGGCGATGTGTTAAGGGTGACAAATCCATATGAATGATACATAGAATTCTTCTTTGGAAAGTCTTATACAAGTCTTATAACTTTTCCGTAACATTTTCCTAAACTCACAGAAGTTATTCCAAAAAGCCCAAAAGTGATTTTTTCCCATGTATTTTACATGAGAGTGCCTGGAGGCACCTATTAAACTTGAAATTTCAAAACAAACAAAAATACCCAATTTATTTTTTCGGATTTGGAACCGATTTGGGGGGAACCTTGCCATATATATAAAGTGATTTTGAACCATTCTAATGCTGCAAGGACGCGTTTGAAAGATAGGACATCGATCTTGGCTGATGAGAACATAGAAGTAAACGGTTCAACGAACAGGATGCTATGTTCTTGTCGCCGCGATATTTTTGCAACATTCATTCCATTCATTCAGGGTTATCTCTCTTTCTGGCTGGTTAGCATTTCCGTACACAAACTTGACCGTGTGGCTTTATAACGAGAGACCGAGAGACATTGACAGAGCACCCATATACGGTTATCAGCTTGCTATTGCTCAGTGGCATTCGATATGGTTCGATTAACGTGAGCGATCAATATATTTTATGCTACCGAGACTCATCTCTCTCCTGTCATGAAAACCGAGCACATTTTACAATCAGACTATAATCATTCATTTTACCTGATCGCGAGAGGAGGTCAAAGATTTTCCATTAAGGGATGGATTAATCAATGTTGCTTTTCGATATAGGTAAAAAAGCAGCATATCCTATAATTAATTTTAAAAAATCCGGATGCAAATGATTACAATATATGGATAATCATCTATATTTTAAAGGCCAATCTTGATTCCTGGGTAATATCTTTGTGAATATTTATTTAATTGTTTCAAAATGTTGTAACTTTATTCCCTTTTATAACATTGACCAAGAACAGGAGAGAAATGTGGATTATTTTACCTGAAAAATATATTAAACAAGCCTTAAACACGCGGAAAAATGACTTACTTGTTCTCCACTTACAAGTTACGAAGTTTGAGAAAAATTTCTGAAATTAAGATTAATTGAATTAAAATTCTGAATCCTGTTAAGGGGTAACACCACTCTAGGATTTTCAAAAAATCGATTTTTATTTTTTTAGCTTAATATGTACTTTAGGGGCCCAAAAACAATGTGCACTTGGTCCCATTGCAAAAAAAAATTTAACAGGTAAGTGGGAGGTCATTAGGGTTCCTCAGGTGTCAAGTAGGGTGCGTTGATTTCTCTTAAAAATAGTATAGGTGTGTCTGTGAATCAGTAAACGCTGCTGAGATTTCATGGATTTTTCTGTTAGTAAAACTTTAAACGCGTTTTTCTCGAAACCACCTTTTTCGAACTGGGCGGACAGATTACTCGGGCATCAGCAAACGGATTGACTTCAAATTTGGACAGTAGCTTCATAATTACATTCTTCAAGGTACTACGTAGCCGTTTATTGATTGGACGTAAACTTTTGATTTTATAAACAATTTTCAGCCTTTTTTTTGCGAAAAATCGATTTTTTTTTCAAAGTCGCGCCATTTTTACAAAATTTGATTTAAACAAAAACCCCTACGTAGTACCTTAGCCAATGGTATATAGATTAAGAATTTTTTTTTGTATTTCGTTCCAGGTCTCATACTTTTCATGTAATCCGTCCGCCCGTGGAGACGTTAAAAAAAAGGCATTTCGCGAAATCAGCTGCATCGGCGCCATTTTGTATAAAAATGTTAATAAAAAAATGTTTTTCCATACTTCGATATATACTTAAACACCCCTTCTTTAAAAAGAAATCCTATTCCCTCTTTAATATTCTCAAAAGTAATTCACAAAGCTAGTCTTGTTTTCAGCTTCTAGAGTGGTGTTACCCTTAAAAGTATCAGTCTCAAGAACTATTGTTCCTTCACATAGATTTCTATTTGATTGCACTTAAGCACAAGAGATTTTTAAATAGAAAATTCTCCCCCTAATTTTTTTTTTCTTGAACGTGCGATGACGATTTTATGAGTTCTCGACGATTTCGTTTGTTATTTTAACCAATATCAATGTAACTCTTCGATAAATAAGACTGAGTATCGCATCTGTGCATGAATCAAAGGTAAAAATTAGAAGATTTAACTTTAAGCTACACTGTTAAAAATAGTATTAACTTTAAAATACCAAAGTAAATTAAAATTAATATCTCAAGCATATGAAATCGCTATTTAGGTAGGTGTTTATTAAATTTCATATACATTCATGATAGTCGCTCAAATAACTCCATTTTACACAAAATCAAAATAAGGATAGGAGCAATTTTCGATTCTTAATAATAAAACATGATACTTTCTTTCAATTAATCAAAAATAAAATTGGATTTGAGTCGAACAGTTCAATTACGTAATTAAATGACAGACCTAACCTACAATCAACTCTACTCACATTAAATTTCTACCATTCATGGCAAGTTTTGAAAAGAGTTCCACATGTACGTTGCACTTTAATCATAAAAAGCAATTCAATCGACGAATTCTAGATTATTACTTCAATTGCGAATTTTTGATAAGATTTAAAGAAATAAAAGCACTTTGAGTTTTCAAGCACGCTGCTATACCGACCTGTATATTATATGTATTTAATATAAAGTGTACAGCTATTCAAATTTAATGTATATTAAATTTCAACTCCCGTGTATGCAAATGACTTCATATACATTTGTATTAAATTTAATACAGACTTTTCTAACAGTGATAATATAAAAGATATTCATTTTTGCGTATTTTTATTATGTCATTGAACGCTGCAGGTAAATTAAATAATTTTCGGGCAAATATTTTAACTACACGGAGAAACTTTGTACTGGAAAAGTTACTAAATTAGGTTACAATGGAGGGAGAAAGGCGATAATTTGTATATTTTAATACAGTGGTAGTAAGCTGTACTATTTTCATATGAAAGTTTCGTGTTGATAATACCAAGTCTTAGTATTTTCTGTAGCAAAATGCTAGATAGGATAAATTAGTAGAGACATTATTAAATTGTATTAAAAGAATAGAAGTAATAAGTATCTAAAATAACATAAAAGACTAAATTTGTAAGAGGAACTACTATTGTCTGTAGGAATATGAATTGTACCATGACACTTCCCATTTCTTGTATTATAGAGTAAGACAAATTCGGTAGATTGCTCTGGAATATTAGTAAGCGAGTCTAGCATCGATTATTATAATTGCGTTTAAAATGAACCAACTGTCAATTAAAAATTTTAATTTCATGATTCTAACTTAAAAATTGTTCATTTTGAATATTTTTATTTTAAAATATAAATTTTTATTTCATTTTCAACTTGCTAATTACAGTTTGGAAATCTTCAGTTCAGATCCTTATTACAATAAATTATTACAATCAATGAATGATTTAATGAAAATTAATTGAAGTGCCAGCATTTACTTCATAAAGGCAATAAATTTCTGAATCGCATAATCTGGTTTAGCAGGATGGAATATCGCCGCGCTGCCGCGTCGGAGACCCGTGTTCGATTCCCACAAGCCTTTATGTTAATCACATTTTTCTGTTTCAGCTTGTAATATAATATTCCTGTATGTATATAATAAATGTATAAACTAAATTTATATAATCATATGTACTGTACAATTGCAATTTAAATACATATAATCATGTCAAATAGTTCGATATCCTATACTCCTCTGTAGTCAGCATGTACGTCGTATGCTTGTGTAAAAGAGTAAGTGTGTTGTGACCTTCAACGCGATGGGGCGCGTGTTGGGTTTATTTTTTTCGTCTGCTAATCCGACTGTACCAATTTTTACTAAGTCATTTACTAAATCAGTGCGTCGGTCTCTCTCGACGTTACTACAGTTGTTTGCAAATATTGCAATCTTCGCAAGAAATTTAGAATTTTCTTCTACCGAAATTAGTAAGTGGCTGTAATACATTGCTTGATGGTTTACTACAGAGGTTTGTAAATACTTCAAACCTTTTTTGAAATAAATGTAACATTTTTAGATTTGATTCCAATTAATTTTGTAGTTTGACATGTAGTTACCAGTTACTACTCGAAGTAGTAAACATTACAAAAGTTCCGCTCTGTCCCTCCATTGCAAACTAGAAACAGTAAAATCTAGTCTGATTTTTAGCAAATAGTACACTGAGCGAAGAATTCCCGTGTAGTTCGGGTTTACACCCCAATAGTTCGGGTGGTTTCTTTTTTTTTTCACACGAAGGTTTGGTGCGCTTGCACTACTGAGACGTGCGATCACCCGAACCATTCGGGTGCTCAACCGAAACAGCAGCAACCGAAGTGGAGGGGGGCCCGCCCCAATACTTGGGGAGCTTGCACGAATGATTCAGGAGATTCGAGTCGTCAACCGCGTTGGATGTTGCGCGTTCGACGTTTGCGCATGTTCGCTAATGGCCGCAGCTGATGAACATCAGGTTCTTCAAGAATGTCACTCTTTCTAGGTTATGTCGAATTTATTGTTCATCACTCATATTTATACTAACGGAGCATTCTATGATTAGGTAAATCACATAATCGAAAACTCGATAATGTAAATGTAGTGCTTTAGGACAGGGTTGAACGGTAATCATCAACGTGTAAGACTTTTAATTGATTCCAGTTGTCTAACGACCTTAATCATTCGTGCCACTACCCGAATCATTCGTGCAAGCTCCCCAAATATTGGGGCGGGCCCCCCACCACTTCGGTTGCTGCTGTTTCGGTGGAGCACCCGAATGGTTCGGGTGATCGCACGTCTCAGTAGTGCAAGCGCACCAAACCTTCGTGTGACACAAAAAAAAAGAGAAACCACCCGAACTATTGGGGTGTAAACCCGAACTACACGGGAATTCTTCGCTCAGTGTACAGCAAAAGGTTTCTCCGTGTATAACCTGAAACATCTTTAAAGGGAGTAATAGTGAATAATCCTTTCAATGGACTTTTTGATTTGATCTCTTAAACAAGTACAGTCAGTATATTTTGTTTGTTTTTCATTCCACGTCTTATCATCGCACGTCACAGAATGTAAAGTCAAGAGCGTAACATTAATTGTTTACGAAGCAAAGAATAGGGAAAAAATACTTGAAATTAGAAATATATTCAGGAAGAGATTCATAATAATTTGGGACCTCGCTTCATAAGCTATATGATGAAAAGAAGGCGATTTTTTGTCGATTGACGCAACAATGACAATGGCAATTATCAAAACCATGACAATAATATGGCAGTAATAATAAGCTGGTTCTCACAATTGAATATTTGGCTCATAAAGTTGAGGGCTTCAAAATTTCCGATTTTTCGTGAAAAAAACCAAGCACAGTATTTTCGGAGAAACTGACGATGTTTTTTTGCTTTTGCCAAGTTACAAAAGTACATACAAAATACACAACTCGAGACTTTTCAGGAAATTGATTTTAGGTTTGGGACGAGAGTCGGAAAATAGAATGAAGTTGGCTGTGCACCATGCACGAGTACACCCGAGGTAGCACGAACCCACCCGAAATAACATTTACTTTTTTCACTGCGCCTCACTTTTATCACTGTCCATTTACTTTTTCCACTGCATCTGTCCACTTTTTCCACTGTTGCCCGGAAAGGTCGGCACTGCGCATGCGCCACGTCATCGACCAAAAATCGGTCACTTTTTACACCAAAAACAGGTGGAAAAACTGGCGCTTTTTCGCAAATTATAGAAAAAGTATATTATTTAATTATAAAGTGTTTAGCTTTTTCGAGGCGTTTCATTCTTCTTAGAACTGACAGCATTTCGAATCTGACATTTTATAGATTAGATTCACAAAAAAATTTTAATTTATTTCGAAATTTTGAGTTTGAACTAATTATTATGTTCTTCTAATCCTTTTAAAAATTTAGCGTTCAATTGGGCGACTTCCAAAATATTAGTATATCCATTTTCATAAAATTGAGACCATTTAAAAGTTTGTAATCTACCATATTGGATAAGCAATCCTAAATTTTGACATTCTGTTATTAAATTCGGAATTGGCGGCCATAGAAACTTAAGAATACTTTTATAAGCCACGGCTCAAAGATAAGAAACACCGAGCGAACCTTGAATTCTTTCTCTTTGAGCACCGCTTGAAAAATTCATAGAAAATTTTCAAGCGAGGATCTATGGGTCGAATTCGACATTCTACAGTACTTCAGAACGATTTTGCTTTCAGCTCCAATAGAAAATTTCTCTTTAAATCTGGCAAACATCAGTTTGGACGGCAAAGTTCGGCTCGCCTACATCTACCTGCCCTCTCAGTTCGTGACTCTGGTGACAATCTTCTCTTTATCTTATCTCTTTCTATATTATCTGTCCTCTCTTTCGTCTTTTGAAAACTCTAGTAAATTTTCTTATTTCGGTCTCCCTTAGTCTGTCGATTTTTTTCCTGTTTCTTATTTTATCCTTTAAAGTCTGATCAAGTTTAAAGGGTATATCGAAATTGGACAGAAAAATACTTTGATTAATTGTAAAATAACCAGGCGAATATTAAAAAGAAAAGATGTAACGAACTTTAGTTTCTTAAGGTCTGCTAAAGACATTCAAACTCAATAGTTGTCGAGGATTACTTTAGCTTCGTTTGATATTTAAAAAATATATTTTATATATTTTTTATTAAGATTATCCCGATTATAAATATACATACATTAAGTCGAATGAATGGAATAGGTTTTGTTATAATCCCCGGATTGTAGATAAAGATATTTTCTTCACATTTTTTGTATCTCTTATTTTCTTCTAGCGGAATTGAATAGTTTATAGTTTTTTTAAATAACTGAATTGTTGTTTTTACTTTTGCTATTTTTATGTATTATGAAATTTAATTTAATTTTTATTTTTCTTAAAATTCCGTTCTATTATTTTAGTTAGATTCAGGCGCTCGACGTTCGGAGAGATTACACGTTATTTTCTCTCTCCTTTCTCGTAACTGGCCAATCAGCGGCCTGGGACCCACCCTCCCTCCAAGTGGAGAGCGTCCTGCACTCGGGTCCGCCTACGTGCGACAGACGAGAGAACAGTTGATCTTCGACTTCTAAACCATCCGGTTGATATTTTGTCTCTGTGCGGCTACATCGTGTATTAGTTTAAAATAAAAATCGAGTGTTCTTAAAAAAAATAGGACTCTTCTTATTTCCACGAACCGGATCCTTTTCCAGGGCTTTATAGTCATCGAGGGATTCCATTTCTCCAAAAACCTACACGCTGTTCCAGTATCAGGCCGAGTGTTCCCAAAATAAGAATCTCATTTCCACGGTTCGAAACCGTTCCAGAGCTTCACAGTCGCCGAGAGACTGCAGTTATCTGAATATCTAACGCTTCTTCCAGTATCAGGCCGAGATGTTTCCCAAAAATACCAGCAACGTAACTCAGGGACAACCGAAACAGCTTGGTCTGAACGCGTATAGCGGACGTCGCGTCAAGGGTTCGGATGCCCGACCGGTTTCCGCTGTCTTTCCCCAACGCTTAAGTCTGAACGCGTACCGCGCCCGTCGTGCCCGTGAATCGAATATATCTGCAAATCCAGTCAATTCTCGTAATTCCGGGACAAAAACCACACCAACAACGGTTAAACGGAAACGTATAGACCAGGTGCCTCGACAACGCGCCCGTCGCCGTGAGGCAAAGGCTGCTCGCGCTACCGCCCTCGCGCACGAGGAGTCTGCAACATCTCAACGTTCCTCGTAGGACACCTCGGAGGTGCCAGTGCAGAAGCCGTCAACGGTTCCCGGTTTACCCCCTCTATCCTCCTTGACTCAATCGATGAAACCTGTCCGTCCCGTGTCTGTGCTTGAGCTGATTTTTAGTCCAATTAGAACGTTACCGTCTCCCTCTACGCTGTTCGCTGAAGACGAGGATACTCTCTACATCCCGACCGGAAGTTCCCTGGAAAGGTTCCCCAGGTCCCCTGTACGGGCCTCAAGTAATATTCGACGAGCACTGTTTTAACTCTTTATCCCCCCCCCCCTCCCATTTTGATATATTGTAATCCGGGCATCATTCCAAATATCAATAAATGTACTCGAAATCGATTTCAAATACGAGGACGATCTTCTTTCCGAAGTAGTCAACGTATTCGCCCCCCCCCGCGGGGTTGGGGGTGAACCCAAAACCCAACAGGGGTTAAAAATTTCCCCCCCCCCCCCAGCCTTGTGCATAACCCTTGAACACGACCGGGGTTGAAAACAAATTGGCGGCCCAATCGTGGGGCTTAGAAAATATATTGTTTTCTAATTATCAACTGAGTTGAAAACGCGTTCCCATTTTCCCGGCAGATCATGTTCCGCTCACCGAGCACGCCAGGTCGCGTTTGCGGTAGGTCATCAACACGCACAATGGCAACGCGAAATAATCAGGTTTCCGAGTGTAATCAAGAAAACTCGGTGGCGCCCGACCAAAATAACGAGGTTGACTCAAATCGAGCCGATGTTGCCTCTCTTCGTCCACCGTACCGTCGACTCTCTTGCTCTCCTATTCCGCGCTTACGTAGTCGGTCCGTACCACTAAGACCGATTAACAGCCCGCGAAATATTTCATTTCAAATACCGGCAATTACTCAGTCAAATCCGGTACCCAACACGGAGCCAGTTGCTGGACCCAGTAGTCGGCCAGACCCCGTCTACATTCCGCCTATTCCCGCCCCTCCATTAACTCACGCCAATCGACCCATGTCGATCCCCGCTGCTGCACTCCCTCCACAACCAGGACAGTCAAACAGGAACATGAATCCGCCGACGGATTTTCCATTTATAGACTTTCGAGCCGTGATTCAGGCTATTCGCTCTCCTGACGTACCACGCCCACATTCGCGGGATTATATCACGAAGATCCAATTTATTTTCTCGACCAATGTGAAGCTTTGTTCACGGAATCAGCAATTGAACCCGTTCATTGGTCACGTTTAGTGTTCACCTCGCTAACCGGCGACGCTGCCAAATGGTTCGAAGTATACAAAAATTTGTCCCTCCCGTGGGCAAAATTTCGAAGCCTAATTACCCAGAATATCGCTGGAGTCTCCGCGCTTAACAAACTTCATATAAAGTTATACGTGACGAAGCAGTGGGAGAAGGATTCCGTCGGAGTTTACCTGCAACGGAAGTATCTGTTAGCCCTTCGTCTCTTACCCGAAGCCCCGGAAAAACAAACTGTGAGTCTGCTCTTAGAATCCCTCGACCCCTCAATAAAAAAAATTCTGCATGCGGCAACACTCACCTCCTTTGAGGATCTTTTCGAGCGAGCCATGCAGGCTGAAGCTGACGAAATAGAGGAAATACCACGTAAAGATTCGCGTTACGTCAACAAATAAAAATAAAATGCTTCAGCGGTATCACGCCCACAAACCACACAAGATCCGGCTTCAGTAGCGCGCCGCCCCCTCCCTCAATGTCATTACTGCCCTGGACGTCACTTGCATCGTGACTGCCCCATAATCCGCGCCCGACAATCTGAAGCTATTCCGGGAAACTGGCGAGCTCGGGCGGCCGAAGTCTCAGAACCGACCGTCCCAGCCGAAACGCACCCAGGCGCACCCCAGTCTTAAGTGCCGTTTATTCTGATCTCCGCAGCCTTCCTCGAGTCCGCGTTCTTCTGGGCAATTGAGAGGTTATCGCTGAGATCGACACGCTGGCTTCGGACAATTTTGTCAAAAGCGCAATCTTGAACGAGGCCGAATTCGCCGCAAGACATCCAAGCCCACCACACGCCCTCCTAGCTGCCGTAGGATCCACTATTTTTCTCGAAGGCACAGTTCTCCTAAACCCCGTTCTGCAGGATACCGATTACTCCGACACTTTTCACGTGAGCCCCGAACTTCGTGCAGAATTTATCCTCGGGCGGCCTTGGACCGATTGCATATTCATCGGCACAACGGGTCGACAACGCGTCTATCTAAGTCCCCTCCCTTACGCCTACGAGGTTACTCCTACAGCCACGGACGTCGGAGAACACGCATCCCTCTTTCACGACGGAGGCCGTTTAAAGAAAACACTTGCGGCTATTCAGAACGAGATTCGTCATCAAGATCCGCAACCTTTTCGTGAAGCCCCACGTCGTTATTCTTTGGAGAAACGACAGTATATCGACGATCAGGTGCGCGAGATGCTCCGCGATGGCATTATCGAGCCCACTTCTTTCCCATTCAGTTCGGCCGTGGTCATCGCCGGGAAGAAGGATGGAGACTATAGGTTCTGCGTCGACTACCGTCGGCTAAATAAAGCAACAGTAGACGCTCCCCAATGTCTCTCGCGAATTCATGTGATTTTGAAGGACCTCGGCACAGCCAGGATTTTCTCAAATCTAGATCTCAAGGGTGGGTACTGGCAGGTCCCAATGTCTGCGGGATCGCGCCAGTACACCGCCTTCTCCACGCCCGGAGGAGGCCGGTATCAATTTAGGGTAATGCCCTTCGGTCTCAAAAATGCGCCAGGTACCTTCCAAAACCTTATACGGCAAATTCTCGCCCAGAAATGGGGCACGTTTGCGGTTGCGTACCTGGACGACATAATCGTTTATTCGGCCGACTGGCAGGAACACCTCTTATACCTCGCCCTCGTCTTCGAGCATTTCTCCATCTATGGACTTACGGTCTTGCCCAAAAAATGCAGTTTCGGTCAAACCACACTCCCTTATCTCGGACATGTTGTCGGTATCAGCGGGAATTCAGCACAACCTATGCATATTGAAGCTATTAAAAACGCTACTCCCCCACGCACGCGCAAGGAAATGCGCTCATTTCTTGGGATATGCAACTGGGTCAAGGAATATATTCCGAATTCCTCAATTATTCTAGCCCCGTTGTCAGACCTGTTCTCGACAAAGCGTCCCTTTAACCCTTGTGTTGGCACCCGGGTACCCGGGTACCCATCGGCATACGTTTTGATAAATAACTTTCTTTCTAATAAAGATAGGCTGAATGCTTCTCGAATCTACATGATTGAACCGATTCTCTATCGAAATTTGCATTGCACATATTTTTAGAAATTTTTTAGCTTGAAATATTTTGCAATTGAAAAAAACAGCACGGCTGAGCCACCCGGGTACCCGGGTACCCCGACAGAAAACCTGAACCACTAGAGAAATCCTGACCTCGGATTTGGATTCAGCACGCCAAAAACCTTCGAAAAAGTATACTCGGGTTCCTGGTAAAATATTTTTGCCACTTTTTGTCGGCCTGTGTTATCCAACGCGCCGCCAGACACCGCTCATAACGAGTACTTTTCCGTTCGTTTATGGAGGCATGAAAAAACGTCATTTTATTATTTTTTTTCTATGTAGGAATACTAGGAATACCTTCCTAGAATATGAATAATTAAATATTGATTGAATGCACATAGTTATTTCAAGTTACAATGGACTTTTAACAACAATTTCGTGGGTGGGGTACCCAGGTACCCGGGTGGCAGATGCTGTGAGTTTTTTTTGGGTGGCAACACAAGGGTTAAGATAACCTCAGAAAAATTGAAGCACTTCGAAACCGCGAAACTTACATTCCAAAAACCGATAAACCTCAGTCGTCCAGATCCCTATTTAAAATTTGTTCTCCAAACCGACGCAAGTGCACGAGGAGTGGGCGCCGTCCTCATGCAAGAGGAGCCCGATGGTAAGCGTCGTATAATTTCCTTCGCGAGTGCTAAATTCTCGAACACCGAAGCAAGATACCACTGCAATGAGCAGGAGTATCTCGCGATTGTGTGGGCAATAAAACGGTATCGCCCATTTTTAGAGGATCGGCCTTTTATTTCAAGCACAGATAGCAAAACGCTCATCTGGCTAGAACGCCAAAAAAATACACGCGATAAACTCACGCGCTGGGACTTATTCCTCAGTCGGTTTCCGCGTATTGTAGAACGTGTACCCGGAAAAGAGAACGATTTGCCCGACGCTCTTTCACGGCATCCAAATCCCAGCGAACTATCCCCGGGTGAACCCGATATCGAGCCAATGTTGCTACCAACACGCTCTTTGGTGGACACCACGAATACGATCCGAGTTCCTGTCCTCAGCGCCGTACAAACGCCACACACACCGCCTTTGTTCCAAGAGGTCATAGCTGATCAACAGAAGGATCCGCTAATCTCCCGCGATACTTTACGTTGGCGAGAAATCCGTGATCGACAACCCGCGAATCAAGTAGAGGAAGCATTCTTAAATCGACATCGGTTAGACGAATCGGATTTCTGGCACCGAAGCACCATTGAACACAAATAGCGACTGCCCGTAGCACCTGCATTACGCGAGCGGATCCTGTGGGAATATCACGACGCGCCTTTCTCAGGACACCCGGGTTCCGACGAAACCCTTTGTGCTATCCAGGCATTTTTCTTTCGGCCTGGCATGAATCGCGAGATTCGCCGTTACGTGTCCGGCTGCCACGTCTGCCTGTGTTACAAACCCGTACGCACCACAGCACCCAACGCACAAAATCGACGAGTTACTCGCCGCGCCTGGGAGACGGTAGCCGTCGATTTATTGGGTCCCTATACCCGCACCCGCGACGAAAATCGATTTATTTTTGTGGTCACCGATCTTTTCACACGTTGGGTTGAAGCCTTCCCTCTTCGCGCTTCAGGCGCGCCGGGCCTCACTAAAATACTCGAACAGGTCTTCGCGCGTTACGGATATCCTAAACACGTTCTGAGCGATAATGGTACTCAGTTCACAGGCCACGCGTGGGCAAAAGCAAGCCAGCGTTGAGACTGTGAACAGTGGACCACACCGGTTTACCATCCGTGCGCGAATCCCACCGAACGCCGGAACCAGGAAATAAAAAAGGGTTTGCGGCTTCTTCTTCATGCACAAAACCAACGATCCTGGGACCGGCATCTCCCTCATATTCTTTTCCGTCTACGTCGACGGAAAAACGCCGCCACGGGAGTCCCTCCGAGTTTTCAACTTTTCGGAAAAGCCATATCCGGACCGGGAGAATGGCGTTTCCAGAACCCCGACGAGCGGAACAAAACAGAGGAGTATCATCCACGCCAGGAAGATGCCCGTCAACAACAAGCTACGTACCAGGCCAGATACGCTAGCGGCCCAGCTGCACCCCGTTTTGCGCTAGGAGCCTGGGTGTATACCCGCCAACACAAATTGTCCAACAAAGCAGCCGGCTACAACGCGAAACTCGCCGAAATTCGCACTGGTCCTTATCCAATTTTAGAACACATCTCAAGGGAAGTGAATTGGCTCGAAAAGGTAGGTGTGGCCCAGAAGGTTCACAGCAGCAGCTTCGTTCAAGGTCCATCTTATTTCGGGAGCGACCAGGTTTGAATTGAAATACCATCACCAGAAATAGGGCGAGAACCCGAAGGTTTACTTGAGGTTGGGCACACGAATCCACCTCAAAACGCTGAATCTACAGGAAGTTGACGCACTTCCTTCCAACGCTAGAATCGCACCTCGTGCGCCAGATCCAGCCACCACGGAAACACAGGAGTGTTCCGTTCCAGAAGAAATGTCAGAGGACGCTACCATCTACGAGCCTGAGCTCCGGTCACGTATCGGGACGCTCGACCTTACGCATCCCAGAGGAACCCAGCTAACCTGTTACCATCCTGAAAGGTTCCTGAATGATCACATGTTATCAGAGGAATTGTTACTTGTATCTCAGTCTCCTAGCAGGTAACGGCATAATCGCCGTAGTTTACTAGGGAGGCTTGTTTGCAACCGTTCCCTGTCAGACTAGTAACATGGCGGTAACAGCCGGCAGCGATCTTCATTTATACATATACATTTTGGGTCTAACCTCTATAATGTAATTTCTTTTTCGTAAGGGTTCAGCTGATAAATATCTGTTTTTTTATAAAAGCTTTGTTCACATATTATCTCCCTTTTCTGGAACTTATTTATCGTTTAATTATGTTCCTTTCCAACATTTTTGCAAAAATATTCATAATTACAATTCCGAAACGATGTATATTTTGAGGTTAAGCTGTCATTGCACGTTGCGTTTCCAAACATCACTTTGTTACAAGCATGTGATTACAATGGCGGGATAATGTTACCTGCTTCGCTTGTAATTTGTTACTACTTTGAGTGGGAAATATATTGTCACTGGGTGACCAGCATGGAAGACACCAGTGACTGGTTTTTTTAATCTTGTTACAATTATGTGACTATTCGGACTAGTAACTGTGTTAGCTGGGAAGTGTCATCGACCTATGTAATAAGATTAAGTTAGAGCTGCTGCAAAGCACTCTCATTGTAAATCATTAGATTAGGATTCAGCGGCTGTAAAGCACTGTGATAATTGTAGTTGAGGTGAGGCTACCGAAAGTAACCTTTTTGATTTATTATAATTTTAATTTTAGTTATAAGCCACGGCTCAAAGATAAGAAACACCGAGCGAATCTTGAATTCTTTCTCTTTGAGCACCGCTTGAAAAAATCATAGAAAATTTTCAAGCGAGGATCTATGGGTCGAATTCGACATTCTTCGGTACTTCAGAACGATTTTTCTTCCCGGGTAATATCTTTGAGAATATTTATTTGTTTTAAAATGTTGTACATTTATTCCCTTTGATAACATTGACCAAAAACATGAGAGAAATGTGGATTATTTTACCTGAAAAATATATTAAACAAGCCTTGAATACGCGGAACACAAGAGATTTACAAATAGGATATTCTCCCCCTAATTTTTTTTCTTGAACGTGCGATGACGATTTTATGAGTTCTCGACAATTTTTTTTGTTATTTTAACCAATATCAATGTAACTCTTTGATAAATAAGACTGAGTATCGCATCTGTGCATGAATCAAAGGTAAAAATTAGAAGATTTAACTTTAAGCTACACTTTTAAAAATAGTATTAACGTTAAAATACCAAAGTAAATTAAAATTAATATCTCAAGCATATAAAATCGCTATTTAGGTAGGTGCTTATTAAATTTCATATACATTCATGATAATCGCGCAGATAATTCCATTTTACACAAAATCAAAATAAGGTTAGCAGCAATTTTTGATTCTTAATTATAAAACGTGATACCTTCTTTCAATTAATCAAAAATAAAATTGGATTTTAAGTCGAACAGTTCAATTACGTAAATAAATGACAGACCTAACCTACAATCAACTGTACTCACATTAAATTTCTACCATTCAAGGCAACTTTTGAAAAGAGTTTCACATGTACGTTGCACTTTAATCATAAAAAGCAATTAAATCGACGAATACTAAATTATTACTTCAATTACGAATTGTTGATAAGATTCAAAGAAATAAAAACACTTTGAGTTTTCAAGCACGCTGCTATACCGACCTGTATATTATATTTAATATAAAGTGTACAGCTATTCATATTTTAATGTATATTAAATTTCAACTACCGTGTATGCAAATGACTTCATATACATTTGTATTAAATTTAATACAGACTTTTGTAACAGTGATAATATAAAACGTATTCATTTTTGCGTATTTTTATTATGTCATTGAACGCTGCAGGTAAATTAAATACTTTTTGGGCAAATATTTTAACTATAACCTGAAACATCTTTAAAGGGATTAATAGTGAATAATCCTTTCAATGGACTTTTTAATTTGATCTCCTAAACAAGTACAGTCAGTATTTTTTGTTTGTTTTTCATTCCACGTCTTATCATCGCACGTCACAGAACGTAAAGTTAAGAGCGTAACATTAATTGTTTACGAAGCAAAGAATAAGCAAAAAAATACTTGAAATGAGAAAGATATTTCATAGGTGATCAATTTTCTTAGGGACAAATTTGGAGGAAGAGATTCATAATAATTTTGGAACCTCGCTTCATAAGCTATATGATCCGGCTGTGAGCTGTCAATGTTGACTTGGCTTTTTTGTGTGATGGACTGTATTTTTTGGTACAATTAATAATCATTTTCTATTAGGAGAATAAAGTATATTATTTAATTATGAAGTGTTTAGCTTTTTCGAGGAGTTTCATTTTTCTTAGCACTGACAGCATTTCGAATCTGACATTTTATAGATTAGATTCACAAAAAAAATTTAATTTACTTCGAAATTTTGAGTTTGAACTAATTATTATGTTCTTCTAATCCTTTTAAAAATTTAACGTTCAATTGAGCGACTTCCAAAATCATAGCATATCCATTTTCACAAAATTGAGACCATTTTTAAATTTTCAATCTACCATATTGGATAAGCAATCTTAAATTTTGACATTCTGTTATTAAATTCGGAATTGGCGGCCCAAAAATCTCAAGAATACTGTTATAAGCCACGGCTCAAAGATAAGAAACACCGAGCGAATCTTGAATTCCTTCTCTTTGAGCACCGCTTGAAAAATCCATAGAAAATTTTCAAGCGAGGATCTATCGGTCGAATTCGACATTCTACCGTACTTCCGAACGAGTTTGCTTACTCAGTTCGTGACTCTGGTGACTATCTTCCCTTTATCTTCTCTCTTTCTATATTATCTTTCCTCTCTTTCTTCCTTTGAAAACTCTAGTAAATTTTCTTATTTCGGTCTCCCTTAGTCTATCGATTTTTTTTCCTGTTTCTTATTTTATCCTTTAAAGTCTGATCAAGTTTAAAGGGTATATCGAAATTGGACAGAAAAATACTTTGATTAATTGTAAAATAAGCAGGCGAATATTAAAAAGAAAAGATGTAACGAACTTTAGTTTCTTAAGGTCTGCTAAAGACATTCAAACTCAATAGTTGTCGAGGATTACTTTAGCTTCGTTTGATATTTAAAAAATATATTTTATATATTTTTTATTAAGATTATCCCGATTATAAATATACATACATTAAGTCGAATGAATGGAATAGGTTTTGTTATAATCCCCGGATTGTAGATAAAGATATTTTCTTCACATTTTTTGTATCTCTTATTTTCTTCTAGCGGAATTGAATAGTTTATAGTTTTTTTAAATAACTGAATTGTTGTTTTTACTTTTGCTATTTTTATGTATTATGAAATTTAATTTAATTTTTATTTTTCTTAAAATTCCGTTCTATTATTTTAGTTAGATTCAGGCGCTCAACGTGCGGAGACACGGTGGGAGCCTTTCCCACTACACGTCATTCTCTTTCTCGTAACTGGCCAATCAGCTGCCTGGGTTCCACCCTCCCTCCAAGCGGAGAGCGTCCTGCACTCGGGTCCGCCTACGTGCGGCAGACGAGAGAACAGTTGATTTCCATCCGGTTGATATTTTGTCTCTGTGCGGCTACATCGTGTATTAGTTTAAAATAAAAATCGAGTGTTCTTCAAGAAAAAACGACTCTTCTTATTTCCACGAACCGGACCCCTTTCCAGGGCTTCATAGTCATCCAGAGAGTCCAGTTCTCCAAATACCTACACGCTGTTTCAGTATCAGGCCGAGTGCTCTCAAAATAAGAATCTCATTTCCACTGTTCGAAACCGTTCCAGAGGTTCACAGTCATCGAGAGATCGCAGTTATCTGAATATCTAACGCTTCTTCCAGTATCAGGCCGAGATGTTTCCCTCAAATACCAGCAACGTAATTCAGGGACAACCGAAACGGCTTAGTCTGAACGCGTATCGCGGACGTCGCGTCAAGGGTCCGGATGCCCGACCGGTTTCCGCTGTCTTTCCCCAACGCTTAATTCTCGTCATTCCAGGACAAAAACCGCATCAACCACGACAACCGGAAACGTATAGGCCAGGGGTCTCGACAACGCGCCCGTCGCCGTGAGGCAAAGGCTGCTCGCGCACGAGGAGTCTGCTGCGAGCTTAGCAGCATCTCAACGTTCCTCGATGGACACCTCGGAGGTGCCAGTGCAGAATCCGTCATCGGTTCCCAGTTTACCCTCTCTATCCCCCTTGACTCAATCGATGAGACCTTTCCGTCCCGTGTCCGTGCCAGAGCTGATTTTTAGTCCAATTAGAACGTTACCGTCTCCCTCTACGCTGTTCGCTGGAGACGAGGATACTCTTTACATCCCGACCGGAAGTTCCCCGGAAAGGTTCCCCGGGTCCCTGTACAGGCTTTAAGTAATATTCGATATGTACTGTTTCAACTCTTTATTTCCCCGCCCCCCATTTTGATATATTGTAATCCGGGCAGCATTCCAAATATCAATAAATTTACTCGAACTCGACTTCAAATACGAGGACGATCTTCTTTCCGATGTAGTCAACGCATTCGCCCCCCCCCCCCTTCGCGTGTTCTTTGCTGTACTCTTAAGCACGAACAGGGTTACAGATTATCTCCCCCCCCCCCTAGCCTTGTGCATAACCCTTGAGTTACCTTAATACAGAGAATCACCCAACGGCCATACCACGCTGAAAAAATCAGTTCTCGTCCGATCACTGAAGTTAAGCAGCGTTGGGCGCGGTTAGTACTTGGATGGGTGACCATTCGAGAATACTGCGTGCTGTTGGCCCGTCGTAGGCGTGGTGAGCTCACACTTGTAGTTATTTTCTACAACAGACTCTCCACCTAGAAACACTACCCGAATTGGGTAGTGTCACGCCTACCCTGAAAGGGAAATGGCTTAATGGTATACTTACCCATATAAGATTTAAAAAAAAAAGTGCAAGAATGTGACATTTGACAAAGGGGTTATCCACGAATGAAGTGAGATTTTTTTCAGAAAATTTCAACCCCGCTTCCCACACGTAAGAAAACGGAAGATTTTCTATGACCCCCCCCCCCCCCTTCACCCAAAATCTTACTAAGATTTTTCAAACTTAACGTGGAAAAGTCTACTATTATATTTTAGTTGAGAATTCATTGTTACATCCTCATCATAATGAGAAGGTATTGATTTTATGTGAATAATGACTTTCGTGGATTCCATCAACTGTCGACGTTTTGAGGCGCCCTAAGTCAGAAGAAATAGGTTTTACGTCGGTGTCTGTCGCCGTCGTTGTCGTTGTCTGTATACCGGATAACTTTTGAAAGACTAATCGGATTGGATTGTGCTTTGGCACACAGTTTCAGGGGCCAAAAATAAAGATCGAGTTCGTTAGCCAGGCCATTTTGGATGAAAATTCAAAAAGTGAGCACATTTTGAAAATTGTTCAGAACACTTTTTTTTAACATTTAAAAATTCTATGGACGGATATAAATAGTAGAGGAGAGTACCCAAATATGAGATACCAACTCTGTTTTGTGTGATTGCCGGAATTCTATGGACTGAATTTAAAATTAATGTAGGTCATTTTAAAGGGAATTTAGTTTGCGATAAGGTGCTGAGATGAAAAATTTTATCAAATTTTTAGTTTTGCTGAAAATCCAAAAAATGTAAAAAAAGTACTTTTTCCAAACTCGTCAAACTATTCTCATAATATGAGATACCCCAGGAAATCGCTAATAAAATGCAAAATAAAGTATTATTTTTGATGAAAAACTTTATTCTATGTTTCCGAAGTATAAACTCACTGTTATTCAGATATATTCAGTTTTTACAGTAGTCACAATCCCATTTGTAACCAGTTTCCCCCGCGCAGCCAGAGTGTGTCCAGCTGGAGCAGGAGATGCATTGTACCACAGGTATCTCATATTATGAGAAGCACACCATGCAACTATTCACTTACTACACCTAACCTGTACAATGAAAAACTTGAACACTGTCGATATTTTCTACGTAGTTATTCAGTCCGTATCCCTCCAGGCCGACTTTACTGCTAAATACTTATTTAATAGATAATAAATAGGGTTTAAAGACTTACCATCCAAGAACTCGACCATCACCGATTTCGCAAAAAGTTCGCTTATAATCTTTAGAAGCAATATAAAAATTGACTTTACCACGAAATTACTCTTTCTTCAAGGGCTACAAGTTAGTGATAGAACCAACACAGTGCGCCTCTTAGTTTAGCTGAAACCCCGCTATCTCATATTACGAGAATATCTCATATTCGGGTACTCTGCTCTACTCAAAAAGACGAATAAAATATTCTTACGTCATTTTTCGATAAAATGCAAATCTTCAGAGTTACAGCATTTTCAACATCCCTACAAGATTATCATAACGACTTTTTGAATTTTCTAAAAAAATCGAAAATTCACATTTTTATTGCACAAAAAATAATAAAAAATAAAAAATTTAATTTTCCGGTCAAACTAGGCAAGATACAACAAATGATGATTGAACAAAAATTGTGCACTCAAAAAAGATCTACAAATTTGTTATTGGTCACTTTATGAAAGGATGTGTAGTTTTTGTTTTATTCATAAAAAATCTGCCCGATAAGTGGGCACATTCTCATCAAAACTTTACTGATTTAATTTCTTTTTCATCTCGTGTGTGAGTTTTCAAAATATTTAATTTTTTTATGTTCTCAATACTATTTCTAACGATTAAAACAATAAAATAACTATCATTAATGCTCATGGTACTTGAAAATTTGTATTTTTACATTGTCATCCAGAGAAGGTATTAGATTTGTGTAAAATTTGACCCCCCCCCCCGTTTTGGTCAAATGTCCACGTTTTGAGACCCCCTGAACCCAAAAAACAGGTTTTTACAAAATGTCTGTTAGTCTGTCTGTCTGTTAGTCTGTCTGGTAGTCTGTAGATTTTTAGTTTGTTAGCACGATAACATTAAAAAAATTAACAGATTGGATTGGCATTTGGTATACTCTTCAAGTGTCCTAAAATGGAGGTCAAGTTCGTTAGCGAGCTATTTTGGATAAAAATTCAAGAAGTGAGCACATTTTGAAAATTTTTGAGAGTTATAGCATTTTCAAATTTCCAAAAAACAAACAAAAATGAACATTTTAAGTCAAAAAACGCACGATATGAATAAAGTCAAGGAGAGTAAAACGTTGCTTTTTGAACACCCTACAATATTTTCATAACAACTTTTTGAATTTTTTGAAAAATCAAAAATTCAAATTTTGATTGCACAAAAAAATGATGAAAAATCAAAAATTCCATTTTGCTGTCAAACTATGCAAGATACGACAAAAGATGAATTGACCAAAATTATGCCAACGGCCATGCCACGCTGAAAAAACCAGTTCTCGTCAGATCACTGAAGTTAAGCAGCGTTGGGCGCGGTTAGTACTTGGATGGGTGACCATTCGGGAAAACTGTGTGCTGTTGGCATATTATGGGTGTGGTGAGCCCAAACTTGTAGTTATTTATAACTACAAGAAAACTATCCACCTAGAAACACTACCCGAATCGGGTAGTGTCACGCCTACCCTGAAAGGGAAATGGCTTAATGGTATACATACATGCACCTAAAAAAGATCTACAAATTTGTTATTATTCACTTTTTGATATGAAGCGTAGTTCTTGTTTTATTCGTAAAAAACAGCATTGAAAATAGAAAAATTAAATTTTTAGACGAATAACACAAGCTGAGAAAAAAATGAAGAGACAAAATTTGTTCTTCAAAAAAAGAGGTACTTTGTTATAATCATGTTTCGATAGGATGCGTAGTTTTTGTTTTATTCGTGAAAATAACTTTAACAGCAAAGAAAAATCAAATTTTTGGAAACACGATGCGTACGAAAAAAGACGAATGAACAAAAATTGTGCATTCAAAAAAGATTTACAAATGTGTAATCTATTTTTGTTATAAGAATACATTCAAAATGAAAAAAATGAACTTTTTTTGAAAAACGGCACAAGCTAAAATAACATTTTAACTAATAAAATTTGTCGCCTAAATTATATCATTATTCTTCATTTGAAATCAAATACAAATTTAGTAATTTGCATATGAAGAACATATAACGTTCAAATGATTTTCAAATCAATATCGAGCACGAAGCGCGGGTGTGTGGATGAGAATGTTTTCCTTAAGGTCGATAGAACCTTAATTAAATAAAGTTCCTTTTCAGTCTAAAATAAAAACAAATTTAACGATCACTTCATATGTAGAGGTGTTGATAATTTTTGCAAATAAACTTTTTCTTTTCATCGAAGTCGAACACGAAGTTCAAAAATCTAGAGGAACCGAGAGTAAAGCGCGATGTAAATACGCCCGAGCGCGTAGCGCGAGGAGAATACATTATCGAGCGCGAAGCGCGCGATGAGAATGTGCCCGTGAAGCGGGTAGACTTTTTGGCTGTGAATGCAACTAGTTGACTGAAAGTTGAACTACTTTGTTAAAAATTCATTTTTTTGTTTGAAGAATCATTATTTTATAAAACTAATTTGAGCTCTCCGTAGCTTAGTGAGCAAGAGCATCACATCGGAAATCTGAAAGAACTGGGTTCGGATCCCAGCGGAGCTAGAGACAATTTTTTCACAACTTAAAAATTAAAAATCAATATTCAAAAATATTTATTTTTGACCAGTAGACAAAAAACACTTAACATCAATTTAATTATTCATCATTTTAGTTGAAAATTAATTTCTTTGGTTAAAATTGAACTAATTTGTTGAAAATTCGTTTTTTCTTTTGATGAAAATTATTGGTTTTAACTGAAAATGTAGCTTTTCCATTCTTGGTTGGAAATAGATGTTTTTTAGTTGAAAATTCATGTATTTTGATGACAATGCACGTTTTCTGTTTGAATCTTTTTACTAAAAATGTTATTATTCCATTCATGTTTGAAAATTGATCTTTCTTAATTGAAAACTTAACTATTTAGATGAAAATGTATGTATTTAGTTGAAAATTCGTCAGAAAAATGTATTTACGAAGTGTCTCGTCGTCCCGAAATTCGGGATGGCTAGTCCAGTATTTTTCAAAAGCTTGGCCAGTCGTCCCGAATTTTCGGGACGACTAGTCCATATCCTTTTTTAACTCCCCCTGTTTTTCGGGACGACTAATCACAGCCATTTATTCAACCAATTTTTTTTTCAATTTATTTTTTTAATTTATTTTTTTTGTCAAAGACACATTATTTTAGTTGGAAGTTGATTTTCTTGGTTGAAAATTACCCTATTTTGTTGAAAATTCGTGTTTTTTGGCAGAACATTAATATTCTTGCTTGAAAATTCTTGCAAATATTTTTTACACTGAACACCATTTAAAACTATTCAACACATATAACTATATGTTTAAACAATAAGGAATAGATCAAATAAGAAGTTTCAAGCTTGTTTATAAGATCAACCTCATTCGTTAAGTTTTTTAGCATTATTAAAAAACATATAACGCAATAAATGATGCACTTTTTCAAGCGAAAACTCACTTTTGGTCTAACAGATCGAGTTTCTGCTGGACTTTCATTTCAGTTATAATATCTTTCGATTTATTTATTTTTTTTGTAATACAAATTTTTCTTACTTGAGAGTTTCCCATCCCTCCCTTAAGAAACACTACGATTTTACCTCCCCAACCCTTCCCCTACCTTAAATTAGCGTACGAAATTTGTGGATGATCCCAAATGTGAATTGTCTCAAAATGTAACATTTAGCAAATGTAGCTCACCACATTTGTGCCACTTGATTTTTTCCAAATGCGATTAAATTGTCAAAATAAAATTACTATATTGGACTATAGTCTTTTCTCTTTCAATCAAATTGACATTACATGTATAATTAATTTTTGAAAATTTTTATCAGTCAAAAAATCCGATAAACTTTTATTTCAACACTGCATTATCGCATTCAAGACATTATATTTTGAACTAAATTCTGTTAAGTTGAACAGTTCTTCGCTTGAAAATGGTTTCGTTGGATATACGATTTTCGAGAGGATTATTTATCTTTCGTTATCTCGTGATTATTATTCTTCACCGGAGGACGGATTTATTCGTTCAAATGTTGTGTTCTCCAGTGAATAAATTCGCGCTCTATTATTATTTGTTTCAACAGGAAAAGATCGAGTGGCTGCTTGTGCTTCTGCAGTGAGAGGGGCTCTTATTCACAATAGTCGTTTTTTGAAAGAGTGCTACCGGCTTTATTGGCAACCCTGGTGGCAATTCGTATCTCAAATTGCACTTCCCGACTTTCGTTCTGCCTCAATCAGGCGAATTCATTCTTCTATTCGTAGATCTCTCTATTTTATGACTCTTATCCAATCTACACCTACTCCAGACTTCAAGCAGCCAGTCGATGACCTTCTTTTGCAGGATCTCGGCGTGAATAATCACCTCTCAGAATTCATAAAGACAAATTTAAGACCATTTTTCATAGTTTCAAGTTTATAATGTTCGAATCAACAAACTTAATAATAAAGTTAGAGAAAACTTCTTGGAGCTTCTGAAAAACATGTGAACGTCAAGAAACTTTTTTAGTATGACCTATAAATCCAGTGAAATTTGCATTTGTGCTAGAATTCGAATATAGCAGCAATTATTTTGCTTTAAACGTTCAGATAGACCTACTGTTGAACTTCAGAAACCCTTGAGCAAATTAAAGTAGATCCACTCTTGTTATTAACAAATAACTGAAAAATGCAAATATTTTTTGACGCGTCGGCGTAGATTGTTCGTTTCGAGTAAAAGACAGCGTAAATACGAGGTCTGTCCGGAGGGTATGCGACCTTATGGTGCACCTGGAGCAAGAGTGAATTCCGGTAAACGGAAGTACTCTTTAAAGTCACCTTCCGGAATAGCCAACAGCTGCTTAGTGGCATTCTGTTTTATTTCCTCTACGTTGAAATCGTTTTTCTTTTACTCGTAGAGGATACTTCAATTTGGCAAACAGCCAGAAATCACTGTGAGCCAAGTCAGGAATGTATGGTGACTGTCGAAGCTGTGTAAGGCCATGTTTCACCAGAAATTGCTGAATAAGCTGCGATGAATGGTGCGTTGTCGTGATGAAGGACCCAGTCGCCATTTTTTCACAAATAAGACCGTTTCTTTTTGATTGCGTCACGTCATCGCTTCAGAACTTCTTGGCAATACTCATTGTTTACCGGCTGACCTTTTAATGCGTATTCATGGTGCACGACAGCTTCCTGGTTGAAGAAAACAGTGAGCATTGCCTTGATGTTGCTCCGACTTCCACTTGATGATTCTTCTGATCTTTCGTCAGCAGCCGTGAAAAGAATTTATCAGCTACATGGCTCATCAATGAATCTTGGCTCGAAATATCCGAAACAATAGTTTTTGGAACCTCAAAATCTTCCTCTATCTCTCTCACTGTTGAACGACGATACCCATTAATTAACACTCGCACTCGTTCCATATTTTTAGGTGGTTTGGCCGTTCCGGGCCTGCCAGAACGAGGGTTATTCTCCACTTAAGTAAGACCACTTTTAAATCACCTATACCACTCTTTAATTTGAGTAACACTCACCACCAAACACTTTCCAAATCATAACGATGTTTTCTGAACATGAATCGCCAAGTTTTTCGCAAAATTTAATGCACTCTCTTTCTTTGGTGCGTTCCCTCATTCTGAAATACGACGCGTACGTGGTTAGACGTTCACGCAACTGCGTACACTAGTCGACTAAAAATTCGCAGCTCCATGTCACTTAGTAGGGGGCCTCACAGAGGTTCCCCCTAAATCGTAAATATATTTTTTTTTACAATAGCACAACTAGGTACAAAGTTACAGCACAATGTCGGATACTTTCCGAACAGACCTAATTTCTAGATGACGAAATAAGCTTTCAATTGAGCGCTCATCAAACCTTCCACGACCAATAGTTTATGAAATATGAATTTGTTAAGTAAGGGTGCGCCTTCGTTAAGTAAGCGAAGTGTGTAATGATTTTTCATTGTTATAAAAAAATATACATCTACATTCTTTTTATGGATCCATACACTGAAAAGTCTGCTCAGTATGCAAGTTTTTTTTTTGTATTGAAAATTTAAATTTATCAGGGTGGGGGGCAGGTAGATTTTTTTGGTTTAAACAAAACACTGGGACCACGCTTTACCGGAACCTTATCCACCGGATCAGGTGGTGCAAGGGGACAAGAGAGCCACTATAAGAAGCCACAAGCAAGAAGGAGAAGAAGAACGGTTCGGAGAACTCCGATTCGCCGTGAAGGCCCAATTCCCTTTACGGTGAATGAAAACTCACTAAAAGCAGTGAGTTCTCATCCGGTGAATCTGCTACGGGCCACGGGATAGTGCTTCACAAAAAAAAATGTTTTTCGGATTTAAAAAAAATCAATTTTCAGCAACAAATTGTTATAAACAATATATTTTTTTCATTCTTGCACTTGTCAAAAAAAATCTTAAAAATAAGAAATAAGAAATAATCGAGGGCCAAAAAGGATGTCGATTATTTTGTTATCAATTTTATATCTATAATAGTTTCGTTGTGAAAAAATATTGTTCAAACAATTTTCATAAACATTATTTAATAATATCGCTAAATAATGACAGAGACTGTAGAAAAATATGCAAATAAAGTTTAGCTCATGATTGATGAAAATTTTATTCGCTTTTTAACTGCTGATTGTGTAAAAAAATATTTGTAATTTTCAGTTATTTTTTAATAACAAGGATGCATGATTTATGCAATGTCTTAAGTAAGAATTTCTAACTTTTGTTTAAACAAAAATATTCATGTTATTCATTTTACCAGTCGTAGAATATCATAAAGAATATTTCCCGTAAATTTTATTAAAAAATTCCAACAATTGGCTGAATTACGGCTAGTTGCAGTCAAAGAAAACAACAAAATTTTGTGTTTTAACTAACGGGGGTTTCGGGTTTATTATTAAAACAAAAAAGCTACTACTTCATTTCCTATAAGAATGTATGCTTTTAAAATTAAAATTCGTAACTTTTATCAAAACTGCCCAGGGGCCAAAGCCGTTCAGCGGGAAAAATTAATAGGCGGTTATAGAAGGCAAATTTTTGTTAAAAGTGTGATATTTTTTCATATAATATAGTTATTTATCTTTTTCTCTTTTATTCTGTTAGAATTTATCGTCCTCTTTCAAAATTCGTTTGAAAATTTCAAAAAAGTTTTTTTCTAGATTCGTCTGAAAAATGAAAATTCACGTTTATTTGCCAAAAAAAAAAAAAAAAGACACGAAAAATTCTAAGGAATAAAATTCTTCATCTAAAAAAGTTCTAGAAAAATGTCTCCTGACACTTTTTTATATCGCGGTATTTTCGAGATTTCTACGAAAATATTTATAAAATCATTTGATATTCATTTTTTCTCAATAATAGAATTTTATGGTGTTATAGAAACAAAGAAGAACATAATTTAACAGTTTCGACAACTTTTCCTCTGAAGTGGAAATTTATGAAATAATCGATACTGTCCATTTTTTATAACTCACTTCATTATTTTTCCATCAAAACGTTATTAATAATGTTAAATTAAGTCCTTTCTGGTTTTTCATAACAACGTAAAATTTTATTGTTTGGAATAAAATAAATGTTTAAGGATATTATAAATATTTTCGCAAAACTCTCGAAAATAACGCAAGATAGAAAAAAATGTTAGGTGATACTTTTCCAGAACTTTCTTTAAGAAACAATTTTGCTCTTCTGATTTTTTTCATATTTTGTGTAGTTTTTGCAAGAAATATGAATTCTTGTTTTTCGAACAAACACAAATTCTCTCTTTACAAGGCTCATGCACAGGGCAGACTATCATCTAATATATTCTTTAGATAAGAATAATCAAGAAAAATATCAAGAAAAAAACGGTGTTTCTTGAGTAAATTGACTTTGAACATTTTCAAAAAAACGCCGCAATTTTGTCACTTTTGAACATTTTTTAAATTTTCTAACGGATTTCGAAAGAGGACGAGAAATTTTATTAGAATTAGAAAGAAAAGTATAAACACCTATATCATATTAAAAAATATCACACCGTTAACAAAAACTTCGATCGTTTGTCGATATAATCCGCGTTTTGAAATATTTAAAATTCAAATACGCATAACTTTGTCAAACAACATTTTTCGGCAAATCGATGAGATACGTGCCGTCTTATTCCCCTTGAAAAATAACATATTTGAGTAGCAAATGCTTCTGTGATTTGAGCAAGGACTGCCTGCTTAATTTAAAATTAATTCGGTCTTATAGTTTATAATATATTGAGAACAAGTGAGTGTCCCAGTTTTAAAGTCGGCAAACTTTTAGTAGAGGGCTTTTGTCAGTAAGCAGGTAAAAATTGTGAAATTAAAAAAAAAAAGATTAATTTTGCAATTAGTGAATTGAGGATAAGATATTCGGAATCTCTTATTTTTTCAATTCCTAGCTTATGTAATTTGTTTGGCAAAGTTTAAAATTTGATAAGTTTAAGGAGCATAATTGATGCGCTGCGAGAACGACAACTAGGTAAAGCTCTCTTTTGTCGAAAATAATTTTTTTGCAATTGCAAGTGCTTTATGTTTTTGCCTGACAATAAGTGTTAGAAATATGTAAAGAGAAAAATTTTATTTTGCCAAAAAACGTTGCTAAAGTTGAAATGGTTGTTGAGAAATGATTATGAGGACTGGGTAAAGCCCAATTTGTTTTTTCTCCCTCTTACTAAGAGAAATAATGGTGAGGATTAAACTTATGTTTTATATTTCGTGTGATGTTTTTTTATAATAAAAGATCATATTCAAAGTTTTTGAAGTTTTTCATAGATTTTAAACATGAAAATAATGCATTTTCAAGCCCATTTCGTTTTTCCTCCACTTTACTCTACAAATTAAAATAAAATATATATTTCCAAATCTTGAATGTATAGCTATAGTTTGTTTCTCCTGTAAAATTTCATTTTGGGCTTTACCTAGTTTTTATTCTCAGTGTCTCAATTTATTGATTGTTAAATATAAACTTTTTCAGACAAATTAAATATACGTGGAATTATAAAAACTTTTGGATTCCAAATATAATATTTTCAGACCGAACATTGCAAAACTATATACATTTTTTAATTCCATAATTTTTTTCTGATGATGAACCTTAACCTTAACCAAAATTTACCTTCTGGGAAGGTTTAGTTTGTGGTGGATGGTCATCGATTTATTTTTTAGGACTATACTACTGCTGAGAATGACAACTTGGTATAGCCCTACAATAAAATTTTGCACGATAAACAATTATAATTTCCTGTGAAAGGATTCAAAATACAAAATTTTGAGAAAATTATAGAAGGAAGTGGTCTTTATGAGATATGCTTTCAAGATTTAAAAACACTTTAAAAATTTGACTTCAGAGCAGGGGGAGGAAAAATGAAAAGGGACCTAGTTCTCATTCTAAGTTATTGAAAAGTGCATTTTTTCTCGTTTAATATCTATAAAAACACTTCGAAATTGTTTGAGAATGATCTTTTATCATAAAAAAGCATCACGCAAGACAGAAAACATAAATAAAGCATAAATTTCATCATTATTCTGTTCTAATCAGTTAAATCGAAAAAATATTTTTAATTGTCATCATATTTTTCATTCTACGTTGTAATTTGAATTTCATATTACACCAGAGACTCGATAGATGAACATTCTCGGGGGTTGCCTGAAAATAGCCTTGTTCATATAACGCGTACAGCGAAACGTAAACAGTCAGGGCCGCCTGAACCGTCTCCATAATATTGCGCAATCTACTTGACTGAGTAGTATAGTGCATGCGTCCCTTCAGAGGCGGAGTCGCAACCGTCTCTCGCCCTGCCCCCTGAGAAACTGTGGGGACCAGCAATTCTAGGAATTCATATAACGCGTCCGATCGCGCGTCCAAATAGCGAGTCTCGGGTGTATTAGGATTGTATTTCCAACTCTTTCAAACGCATTCTGAGAGGGGGGATAGTTGTATACTCCTAATGCAAAAATATGCTTATAAGAGGGGGGGGCAGAATAAGGAAAATTATGCTATGTACAATACAAAGAACCCCTCACGAGAGAAGAAAATAATTAAAGAAAAATAAATGCACAAAAAAACTCCTAGAAGAAAATCTAAACGAAATTCACGAAAAAACTCTTATAAGAATAGGAAAGGTTAAAAAGCGTTAATTTTTGTAGATAATTAGGACATTTTTAAATTCAAAGACATTTCAAAACAATATAAATACATAATATATTTGAGAGCATGTGAATGTTCCAATTATGATTGCTGCAACACATTACGGGAGCGATCATGAATTACAATGTAAGTAGTCAAGCTAGGCGGGTTCTGCATCACCACTACGTAGTTCCAGCGGCCACCGACAGATGGCACCGCCGGTTAGTTCCCAAAGTTGGTAATTCAACTCTCCGTAAGGTAGATTCCTGGCGCATATTTTTGACTCGGCCAATATAGTTACGCAGTAGAGTTCTGCCACATATACCGCTGCGCAGTACACTTCCAGGACACTTATAGATGCGCAGTAGACTTATATACCATTAAACCATTTCCCTTTCAGGGTAGGCGTGACACTACCCGATTCGGGTAGTGTTTCTAGGTTTTTCTTGTAGTTATAAATAATAACAAGTGTGGGCTCACAACACCCACGATGTGCCAACAGCACTCATGTCAGTATTCTTGAATGGTCACCCATCCAAGTACTAACCGCGTCCAACGCTGGTTAACTTCAGTGATCTGACGAGAACTGGGTTTTTCAGCGTGGTATGGCCGTTGTCATATAAATATGCACATCATTTCAGTGGTACATATGGTTGCGCAGTAAAGTTCTGCAGTACATAGAGCTGTGCAGTGCACTACTACGACATTTAGGAATGCACATTAGACTTACGAGGCACATATAGATGTACAGTACAGTTTGGTGGCACACAAGGCTGTGCAGTTGACTTCTGCGATACTTATGGATACGCAGTAGACTTGTAAATGTTCCGTAGGCTTCTATGACACATGTGGATGCACAGTATACTTTGTTTGTGCACAAGGCTGCGCAGTGGACTTCTATGATACATATGGATGCACAGCAGGCTTCCGTAGCAAATACTGATGCGCAGTCGTATTATATAGTACATAAAGCTGTGTAGTGTAAACATATGTTACCTAAGGCTGTGCAGTACAATTGTACAGCACATGAGGCTGTAAGGTACTGTTGCAACGGCTTCTATAACACGGTTTTGTTCCTAGATAAATGATAGTAAAACAATGATAGGTCATTCACCGACTGACGATAAGGGTTTGTATCCGTGCGAAGAAACCACCAGTCGATAAGTGGTTACTGATAACAGATGGCGCTAGCGTCAACTCAGTTAAATTTGCGGTAAATTAAAAGTTGCATGAGGAAAATATAAATTGGAGCAGGGGTTACTACTTTGAAAATTTTACCAGGAGCAAAAAAGAATTTTCTCAGGCATAGTAAATATTAGAAATTTGAGGTTAGTTCCCCAGGTGACTTATCCAAAATGTATTTACTACATTTCTTGTTTGGACGGCTGTTTAAATTAGATTAAAGAATGAAAATTATAAAAAAATTTGTACCGACTTTGGGAACTGGCCGGTGACACCATCTGTCGGTGGCAGCTGGAACTACGTAGTGGTGATGCAGAACCCGCCTAGCTTAACTACTAATGTAAAAATTCAAAAACTTAATTCCAAATAAGTCAAAACTTCATAAAATGTTTCATAATGTAAAAAAATATATCAGCACTAGGCTGGTCCGAATTTATACCTGACGAATTATTTTCAGTAGGGGACAGCGTACCCTCCCCCAAAATATTGTCCATTTTCGAAAAAAGTTCTTCCCCATGGGAAAATGTTTGGCTTAAAAAATAGTATATTCTGCACCTAGGGGGAGAAGAGGGGCTTTTTCGACGAGTGTATGTTTTCAGTACAAGCCGTAGGCGAGTGCGTAGCAAGAGCCGGAGATGAGTACTGAAAACGTACACAAGTCGAAAACGTGCCTCTCCTAATTGGCGCATACGATATTTTATTCACCTCTGACGTCACTTTCAGGTCCCTAGGGAGTAAAAAGACTTTTTACTCCCTAGGGACAATTTTTCATGGTAAAAACGTAGGATTCTCTAGTTTTTAAAAATTTTTGATCAACTATGTATTCATCAGGCCTACTGCTCAATAAGTCTGAGGGGGGCGATTCAAAAAATAATAATTTGTAGAAAAAAAATTTAATATTACTCTTCTGTAAAATTGTTTAAAAATTTTTTAAATGTCTCAAAGAAAAAGTATTACGCATAAGTTGATCTAACTATTTACATTGTTAAAACAACAATTTTAAAGTTATGCATTAAACAAATAAATCTCGTTTGTAGAAAATTTATATTAATAAACTGTCAAGAATATTTTTTTTTAAGTAGGCGGTTTAATAAAATATTAATAAATAGTAAAATTCATATTATTATTATGATTTAACTCCCTTATTTCTGTCATTTTATAACATTAAAAGTCCGCTTGGGCCTTGGTTACATGGAAGAGTGGCTTCACGTTCGATCGCCGAAGTTAAGCCGAGTTTAGCTCGGTGAAACTCAGATGGGTGCCGCGTTCAATCTCGAAATAATAATATTAATAAAAAAGAAGAAGGGCAGTTGAAATGGAAAAATACACATTTGACAATCGAAATATAACTGCGCTATTTTGGGAAAAATTAAAATTTGACAGTATCACCATTTTTATTCTTCTATATCGCGGGTAGAAACACGGAACGGTAACGATTAATCACGAAATATTTTCGATTGGAATGTGAGTCAGTCAGAAATGCCAATAACGCATAATTGGTGTGTTCCAATTTTGATGCATTACTTTGAATGCAAAATGCATCAATAAACTACAGGAAGGTAGAATATATGTATCTTCTAGGCTAACAATCAATAAGTACTTGAAAAAGTATTTTTTCTTTATGTAAAGAGAAAAATGTATGCTCGCTTTGCTTTAAAACATGGTACTGAATAAACATTCATTACCCTTAAAAGCGTGAGTAAGAGTTGAGACGAAAAAATTTTAATTTATGTGCTGTTTTGAAGTTTATTAAGGGGGTATTTCTATTTGACCGGACCAAAAAATCGATTTTTTTTTCGATAGTATATAGAATGTGGAATTTGTACGCAAAGGGATTCGTTTGGTTCGGGCTTTTTACCGAAGCTGTAGTGGGGTCAACTGCGCAGAGCGGAGAGTACTCAGCCGCACGCTGTGGAGGGCCGCCTCGGCTGTCAGGCAGGCAGGTTATGACAGAGTCATTGTTCGTCTAAAACAGGTTTTCCTTCCCCAATACGATGTTCCGAAAGCATTTATAGATTTCTATCCAAGTTCTAGTCAAAACTTTCAGTGTCAGGTCCATGATCTAAGTATACACGGTCTAGCCTTAAAAGCGTTTTTCTCAAAACACGATTTTATTAAATGGCTGACATGATTCCGTCAAAACCATTGGACCGATTAAGTTCAAATTTAGGGGATATATTTAGCAGATGTTTGGCTATAGCCCGAATCAAAATAAATGAATAATAATGATTTTTGAATCTTTAGCAAGTCAAAAACTACCCCCAAAAAAGTCAAAATTCGCAAACAAAATTTCAAATGGGCGCCATTTTGTCAATTTTCAATATTTTTTATTTGTTTCAATCCCGGCTATAGCAGTACTCGTATATTTTAAGAATCTCCTCGTTTCTTTTGTTTGAGATGACCTGGAGCAGCTGAATAATATCAGCCAAGTGAGGGTGTCGTTTCCGGGACATATTTTTTGAAATGCTACAGCGCCCGCTATTATTTCTTTCTTAATTGGTAACCATGTATTTTTTCTAGTTTAAGATCTGCTTAAAAATATAAAAAAAACTTCCATTCAAAAATATTAAAAATTGTATTTTTGATGAATTTTTGAAAAACGCCTGAAAAAAGCTCGTTCAAATACTTATAATTACCCCCTTGAAGCAAAATCGATCTATTATACTATTATACTAAAATCTATCTATTATGATCTGAATAAGTCAGAAATGTGTCACTGAATGAAACCAGTGATTATTTCTACTGGTTATACAGTGAAATTTACTGATCTTCTAGTAGATCTTCTAAATTTGTTTTAATGATTAATGTATTACTGAATCAAACCAGTGCGATTTTTATTTAAGTTGAACTAGGTTATAGAGTAATTGTGACCAAAAATCAGGAATTCTGAATTCTAAGAACTAATTTTGTTCAACATGATCGGAATTGTGCTTCAATTTGAACCTGTTTAGCAGGGAGGTCCAAAAAAGGCTTTTTTGAAAAGTGAAAACGCTTTTTGATTTTTTCCAAATTTAGGTAAAATAAATAAGTTTGACCCCTAGAAGAACTCAATTGGATGATTCCAAGTGCTGCCTCAAAAAGACGTAAAATGATTTAAATTTTCGTTTTTTCTGTAATGGTTGACAAGGCGTCATCCATTAATTATGTAAAAGCTTTGGGGCGGGGGGTCAAAATAATGTTACGATCTATTGCATAATTGAAGGTAGGGGGTCCATCGATACTGTTACGTAATATTTTGATCAAATGAACCGCGTAGGAAATCCCTGTATCCAAAATTACAGTATAACACAGACTTGGCACCTATTCCCCTCTTTCTCCCTTTTAAAATGAATTCCTCTTTTTTCCACCGTTTTCAAAAAAATTTCCCCTTTTTCTTGCTTTTTACTTAAATACGAACTAAATTAATAAAACTTAATAAGAAAATCCAACTATTTTTCACTGGAAATTAATTAATTTATGTTGAAAACTCAACCGTATTCTGAAAAATTCATCTGTTTTTATTTAAAAATTCAACTATTTGGTTAAAAATGCAACTTTTTTGTTTGAAAATGCGACTATTTGGTTGAAAATTCAACTATTTGGTTAACAGTTAACGTATTTTTTATTTTAATTGGATTATATAGTTAAAAAGTCACCTGTTTTCTTTGAAAATTAAACTGTTTTGTGGAACGTTCATCTTTTTGTACAGAAAATTCGTCTTTTTGGATTGAAAATCAATATTTCCTAGTGAAAACAGTCGCTTTATTTGCTTAAGAATTCATCTTCGTTGGTTGAAAATATATGGTTGAATATCTTTTATGTTTGAAAATTAACTTTTTACATTAAAAATTCATTTTTTCAGATTTAAGCGTCAACTGTTTTCTAAAACATTTCACTCTTTAGCTTGGAAACTCAACTCTATTCGTTAAAATTCATCTCTTTTAGTGGAAAATTGATCTTTTTTGGTTGAAAATTCAACTATTTTGTTGAAATTGCAATATAGTTCGTTTTGAGATATTATGAATATTTAAATAGCGTTTCATAATTAATTCAATATGGTACCTACATTAATATTATTTAAAACAATTTGTTTCCTTATTATTCCTCTATTTTCTTGAAAAATCACCCTATTTTCCCTGTTTTGAGAGCATTGTGGGCTGTGAATGTATAACCCTAAAGTTTAGTAGTTACAATAAAAGACTTGTGATGATGTTATAAAGACTTCAACATCGATATAATTAGATTAGGATTTTGATTTTGTCCATCATTCTGTAGGAAAATATACATGAAACAAAACTTGCTTCACAATTTTGGAAATTACTTATTCAAGATTTTTCAAGTTTATTGGGTTTTACACATTTTTTCTAGATTTGACAACAGATTAAACAGGAAGTAAAAATATCTAAATCCTTCAGGAAAGGGTGTCAATCTTCTAAATTGTATTTAAAGACATAAAGTTAAGTTATTTGAGAAAATATTTGAAAAAATTGTATAACCTTCTTTTACAACATTTTATTAGTGTTTATTATGATACGAGTAGCAATCGTTACTCAAAATGTTGAGGTTATTTAAGCTAACGTTGAACTATTAATAATTGACTGACTATTTTTTCGACTAATTAGTCGGAAAATATAGAAAAATTCATAACCAAATCTACGGATTATTAAATATAGTAAATAACACTACTTACTAAAGTAATCCGTAAAGAAAATTCTGCACTTGCGTATAGAATTTGCTCTTCAAAATGAACTTTAAAAATGAAAAAAAAATGATTAGAGATATGCACTGGTAAATACAAACTTTTTATACGTTTTAATTTTCGAAGAGAGTATACTTTTTTGTTGCATGTTTTATATCGTTTTAATGTCCTTTCTTTTCATGTGGAAAAAAATGTGATACGTAATTTATGGATGGACCCTAAGAAAGAAGCTTTTTGCAAATTTTAGCTTTAGAGAAGCAAATATTGATATAATGTAGAGAATTCAGTGAGTAATTCCCTTTAATTTACGAGAAATGCAAACTTGAGTGCTTAATCTTCACCCAAAGCTTCGGAATCTCAATAGATGGGTAGATAGGTACTTTGGCTTATTCGAATATGCAGTGTTAGCATTGACGCGTACAACCTTGTTGACGATGAAGTTGAAACTTATGGTCTTCTAATACAATTTATATAGGATTTTCGGATTACACGGTAGGATTATAGGATTATAGGTATAGCACAGAAAAAACTAGGGTTTCAATTTTGTTTTAGCTCATTTTATCACCAATCGATTTTGAACTTCACTTATAATATATGTTCGCTCTCATGATTACTGGCAATACTGAAAAATAATGCAATTGCTTTTAATGTTCGTACATGGCTCAAAATGAACCTTTTTGGGTTTAATTTTGTTGCAGTAAGTTTCTCACCAATTTTTGGGGTTAAAAATAATCGACAAAATAAGTATCCATTGACGTCAATTAAAAAGTTTACCCTTCATCGAGCCACACTTAACTCTAGCTCAGTAAAGGGAAATTATTAAACTCAACTTTTGAATTTTCTCAGAACCTTTGGGGGGTAGGGGGGCCCCTTAAACCCCTCCCTGCGTTCGCCACTGCGGGTTAATAGTAGTTATTCTTTAGATCGAGATGATACCATATAGAAAAGTTGCCTTTTGGGGTATACAATAATCGAATATTTGAAAATTTTTGTTTGGTCAACATTAAAAGCCAAGTGCAATGGTCAAAAAGGTCAAAAAAATTAGTTTTTCTCAATTTTCATCTAAATTTCAAACGGTTTTGAACAAATTTTTATACAATAGCTGTAAACCTAGAAAAATTAGGCCTTTTATGTTTTTCGACTTTTTTGTACAAGAAACCGTTTTGGAGACAAATTAGAAAAAATATTTAAAAATGGATCGAATTTCGAGTTTCACGTGTTTGTTTAATATTATATAGGTGAAAAAAACTTAAGAAAATCTAGTAAAAATTAAAAATAAAGTTTATTAAAAATGGCTGCTATATTTTTTAAAGTCTTTTTTACCTAAATAATATTAACGAAACACGCGAAACTAAAAATATTCGATCCATTTTTTATTTTTCTCCAAAAGGGTCGATTATACCAAAAATTCAAGCAATAAAATCACTTTAGTTATTTCCTTTCAATAAATTAACCCATCGGTTAACCACTATTGAATTCAAGTCTATACCTATTTCTGAATTTCCTTGAATTATTTTCAATTCTTTTAGGGTATTTTAAAATATTTCACAGAATTTTCAGTAGATTTCAATAACTTGAAAGTATTTTGAATTATTTGGAAGATTTTAGGGTCTTTCTAAAACTCTCAAGCGATTTTAAAGAGCTTTAAAAAGTTTTAAGGTATTTCAAAAGGGTTCAAAGTATTTGACATATTTTAGCTTATTTGTAAAAAAAATCCAAGAAATTTTCAACACCTTTATCAAATTTCAAGGGATTTACAAAGTTTGTAAAGGATTTGAAATATTTTAGGATGTAAAAGATGCGAAGGAATTTTCAATTCATTTCAGTAATTTAATAGGATTTCTAAGGATTTAAACTATTTTCGGGTATGTCAAAAAATGCATTTTGAGGAAAGTTGAAAAATTTTAAGGGATATCCTAGAATTTTAGTGATTTTAAGGAATTTGAAAAAGATTGCATGCGGTTGTAAATAATTACTTATAATTTCGGAAGGTATGGAGTGATTTTACAGGACCGATAAGGTTTTTAGGATTTTTTTTTAGATTTTAAAAGCACTCAAGGTATTTTAATAAATTTTCCAGGATTGCAGGAAATATCGAATTTCACGGGATTGTATAATTATTTAAAGGATTTCAAAGAATTTATTCACAAGAAACGAGGGATTTCGTCTTGTTTCAAAGATTTGCAGAAATTTCTTTGCAATTCATTTGAATTAATTTGGAATTCACTCTAAATTCTTATTAATTTATCCTGAATTCTTTGAAAATCTTTGGAATTCTCTTGAATTTTTTGGAATTCCTTGAAATTTTCTAAACTAATTTCAAACTTACTGAATTCAACGAATTTTTTCATAGTTTTTAGTTGTTGTGAATTCACTTGTATTTTTTCTCAATTTACCTTCAATTTTGATCAATTTCATCGTGAGGCCTTTGGGTAGGGTGGGGCGATATGGGCATAGTTGTCTTTTTCACGTTAGTATTTAAAATCTGCTAATTCTTTGCTTGAAAGGAAGTCGTTATACACATTCTACAAACATTTTTAATTATAATTTTTTTAAGGTAAAAGTAAATAAAAAAGTATATGCGGAATTAGAAACGAAAATAAAAAAAGTAGTGTGCTTGGCTCATATCGCCCCATGTCTGGGCGGGATGGGCCACATGATTAAATGACTTATTATATATTATTTATACACTGTAAAAAAAGTTGGTGTAATTTTACGTCGTGCCACGATGGAAATTATTCGATCAGCGTGCGACGATGTAAGTTCACACACTTTTGTAAAAAAAAATGCAGGACGTAAATTGCCAGGACCACATTTCAATTTTGAGGTTATGTTCGTGAGGTTATAAATTTTCAAACACTCTAGCAGGATAAATAAAGCGCATATTACTTTTCTTAGGTATCGTTTTGAATGAAAAAGACATTTTTTTTTATTCACATAGAACTCATCACTATTAGAGCAATATTAGAGACTCTGAGACGTAATTTTATGATAAAGTCCAACGCGCCATCTCTTTCTGTCAGTTTGTCGATGGATTGTCGATTTATGTCCTGTTTGTAATTTCTCAGGGTGCCAAGACGTAACAATACTACCCGTGTGTGAAATTATGCCAAATACTGCAACTTTACCAAAAAAGTGTTAATTTATGAGCTGATTTAAATTTATTCACTGAACGTAAATTGACTACGTTCCACACAGATCGAATAATTTCCATCGTCAGACATAGTAATTTTACATCGGACAGTTATTTCATACTATTCCATAGGGTGAAATTGGAGTAGATCGTGAATTTCGGAGCGACATTGGTAAATTTACCAGGTTATACCAGAGATGAGGTGGTTATACATTGTAATTTATAATACACTGCTCGTGAAATTACAATCTAATTGTAGATATCACCAAAGATTTTTTTACAGTGTAAGTAAGAATATTGGTAAGTTAGATAATTATAAAACGAAAACATCTTACACATATTTTTCAAAAATTTTACGGAGTATTTAAAGTATCCCTACAAACAAATTCACATTGAAACGTATTCAAAAGCATTGCACTTTGAATGCGAGATTGTCGAAAAGCAGATTTCCAGAGAACATCTCGTGAATGCGATTCAATACTTAGCAATCGCATATGTTCTGCTTCGCATTTAATCGCATTCAATAGCATTGTTGCAAATTTTGCTTCGCATTCAGTCGCATTATATAGCATTGAAACATATTAGAACTCTCGCATTAACACGCATTGAACGCGAAATCTCTCACTTTGCATTCAGACGTATTCAAGATGTAGACGTTATATGCGAACTCTCGCATTAAAAAGTATTGTGCTTCCGTCCCAATCCGAGGTTGTCGCAAAGCAGATTTCCAGAGAACATCTCGTGAATGTGAAGCAATACTTTTTAATCTGACGTTTTTTGCAGGGATATTTAACGTTAAAATGATGCAATCCTTAATCCTAACCTCTACTGTAACTAACTCTACAACCAGTGCAGAAACTTCCCCATCTTTCCCTATTTGATGTTGGGTTTTGATGGGGCCCCGACCAGAATATCTAGTCTAGAACAAACTGATGGGGGCCCTATCAGGCTATAGTGGGTAATTTCTAGCTTTGAATAAGTAAGGAAAATCTATTAGGAAAATATTTTAATTTACTGATCAATTAATGTTAAATTAAAATATATTGCAGTTAGATAAGAAATAAATATATATATTTTTTTTTTGAGTTTTATTTCAAGTTGTATTATAAAATTCATTTAAAGAAATTGTGTAAAGATATGATCAATAATAACCCACCAATGTTGTTTATCATTTTTTTCTATATTTATTTGTTAATTTTTTGCAAGATTTAAGAGCAGGAAACTGAAATGTATTGTTTTAAGAAGATTGCAAATAAAATTTTTTAAATACTTCTTCCCGTGCTCAAAGAAGTTTTCAAAAGTTATTTTGTAACATAAGACAACTTAATATGAGTTTTTTTTAATTGTTTAAAAAAATGTTAACATCGAAAATTCCGTTCTTTTTTTGTGTGCAAAATTACGTATGTTCTAACAAGGTCTTAGAAAACAATAAAAATTAATTTCTTTACTCTACAGTAACTTTCACAGAATTTATATGTTTCTGAAAATTAACCTTTCAATGTTTTTTGAATTTTCAAATTTAATAAAATGATTTAAAAAGTTTCAATAAATATAGGATTTTTCAAACTTGATGTTTAAGGGGGTATTTTTATTTAACCGGACGAAAAAATCGATTTTTTTTATTTTTTATTTGTTGGTAGTATATAGTATGTGGAATTTGTACGCAAAGGGATTTGTTTGGTTCGGACTTTTTAACAAGCTGCAGCAGGGTCAACTGCGCAGAGCGGAGAGTACTCAGCCGCACGCTCTGGAGGGCCGCCTCGGCTGTCAGGCAGGCAGGTCACGAATGTGTATAATAGAGTTATTGTTCGTCTCAAACAGGCTTTCCTTCCCCAATACGATGTTCCGAAAGCATTTATAGATTTGTATCAAAGTTCTAGTCAAAACTTTCAGTGTTAGGTCCATGATCTAAGTATACACGGTCTAGCCTTAAAAGCGTTTTTCTCCAAATACGATTTTTTTAAATAGCTGACATGATTCCGTCAAAACCACTAGACCGATTAAGCTCAAATTTGAAGGATATATTTAGCAGATGTTTGGCTATAGCCCGAACTAGAATAAATAAATAATAACGAGTTTGGAATTTTTAGCAACACTGTTAGAAAAATCTGTATTAAATTTAATACAAATGTATATCAAGTCATTTGCATACACGGGAATTGAAATTTAATATACATTAAAATATGAATAGCTGTACACTTTATATTAAATTTAATATACATGTCGGTATAGCAGCGTGCTTGAAAACTCAAAGTGCTTTTATTTCTTTAAATCTTATCAAATATTCGCAATTAAAGTAATAACCTAGAATTCGTCGATTGAATTGCTTTTTATGATTAAAGTTCAACGTACAAGTGGAACTCTTTCCAAAAATTGCCCTGAATGGTAGAAATTTAATGTGAGTATAGTTGAGTGTAGGTTAGGTCTGTAATTTCTTTACGTAATTGAACTTTTCGACATAAAATCCAATTTTATTTTTGATTAATTGCAAGAAGGTATCATGTTTTATTATTAAGAATCGAAAATTACTGCTAATCTTATTTTGATTTTGTGTAAAATGGAATTATCTGAGCGATTATCATGATTGTATATGAAATTTAATAAACACGTACCTAAATAGGGATTTCATATGCTTGAGATATTAATTTTAATATACATTGGTATTTTAAATTTAATACTATTTTTAACAGTGAAGTCAAAAACTACCCCCAAAAAAGTCAAAATTAGCAAACAAAATTTCAAATGTGCGCCATTTTGTCAATTTTCAATATTTTTTATTTGTTTTGGTCCCGGATATAGCCGTACTCTTATATTTTAAGAATCTCCTCGATTCTTTTGTTTGAGATGACCTGGAGCAGCTGAATCATGTCAGCCAAGTGAGGGTGTCGTTTCTGGGACACATTTTTTGAAATGCAACAGCGCCCCCTATTATTTCTTTTTTTAATTGGTAACCATGTATTTTTTTCAGTTCAAGATCTGCTTAAAAATATAAAAAAACTTCCATTCAAAAATATTAACAATTGTATTTTTCATGAATTTTTTAAAAACGCCTGAAAAAATCTCGGTCAAATAGAAATACCCCCTTAAGAATTTTTGTGTGGAAAAATACTAGTTAAGTTAAAAATCGGAGATTTCCTTATCCCCAAAACTTCAAGAATTTCAAAATTAAACTACACGCGTATTTTGAATTGCTGCCTGAATGCCGCGCGTCACAGGCGACGCACATTGCCTGAAGCCATGACAGAAGTTTCCTGCCAGCCTGCCACATGGTCACATGTCCATAAGTCATAAGAGATCAAAATCTTTAACATTTGACTAAATATTTATTAAAGTTTTAAGCGTGGATACATATCGCGAATATAAAAATATAATTGTTTTAATTTTTTTCCCGGTATCTTATAATATTAATGCAGTGAAGGCCTTTTCCGGGTTTATGATGTTTTTATTAAAATATTGCCGACATGTTTCGACTCGGATCCGAGTCCTTTTCGAGGCGTAGTCCTTATTATTAGTTAACGGAAATTAAAAAATTTCAACCTATTCATTTATAACTGACAACTATGTACAATCTGCCAAGAAACTTTTTCAATTTCCGTTAACTAATAATAAGGACTACGCCTCGAAAAGGACTCGGATCCGAGTCGAAACATGTCGGCAATATTTTAATAAAAACATCATAAACCCGGAAAAGGCCTTCACTGCATTAATATTATAAAAATATAATATGAGTTTGTAGAAGTGAAGGCATCACATTTTTGAACGTAGAAAAATAGTAAAATTGTGTAGTAGAATACTATAATCCTAACCTGTAATCGTCAATGATTCTCTAGAAAGTATAATGCAAAAGTATATAACTGAAAGTTTTTGCGAGGAATTTTACGTGCTTTAAGTGTGCAAGTTTACAAAATGTGGCTGTTTTAAACAATATTAAAATGTCAAAGATTCAGACATATTATGGAAATTTTATCTATGATTTACAGGGAATTCGTCTTACTGCATATTATTTGGAATTGCTTGGATGGAGACCTACTTATAATAGATCAGATTTACATATTAGTAGACAATTTCTAATAATATGTCAATTAAATCTAGTTTAAGTGAACAAATACCCCCATGAGAACCTCGCAGGGTCCCTTCTTTTTGGTAGGGTTGTGGAAGGGCGACCTCTACTATAACACTACTAGAAAGTCTAGTAGGGCCCTCGTGGCCAAAGCGTTACGTTACCGACAGGGCCCCCACTAGTTTTCTCTAATAGAGCCCGATTAGAAATAGGGAAAACTCGTCAGAGCCGTACTAGATCCCTTTCAAAATTTCTGCACGGGAAACAGTGAATAGAAAAACGATTTATATCTACATATCTTTTATTAATTGTATCACAGAAATAAATACAACAATTTTTCGACTTACCCGTGTACACTGTCTCAGTAAAATTTAAATTATACAGTAAGAAAAATCCCAAATACTAGATTTGTCTACTACATGACACTGAATTTCATATATATTGGGTTTTTATGCCATTTTTTATGTTTGCCGTATTCTCCAACCACAACAATGTTTATTTCATTTTTATATAATTTTAAGAGTTTTCAAACAAAGTTACTGAGAAATATACGAGAAAAAGAGTGCTCTCTTCTGGTTGCCAGCAACTCATATTATTTTCTAATACAGACTAATACAGCTTCACGCGCGCCTCGCTTCGCTTGCAAGTTTGAGCGCGCCTAGGGCGCGCGACTGTTGGACCTCGCGCTTCGCGCTCGATCGTATATTTATCTCGCGCTTCGCGCTCGATTATGTATTCACCTCGCGCTACGCGCTCGGGCGTATTTACATCGCGCTTTACGCTCGGCTCCTCTAGATTTTTGAACTTCGTGTTCGACTTCGATGCAAAGAAAAATTTTGTTTGCAAATATTATAAAATTATCAAAACCTCTACATATTAAGTGATTGTTAAATTTTTTTTTATTTTAGACTGAAAAGGAACTTTATTTACTCAAGGTTCTATCGACCTTAAGGAACACATTCTCATCCAGACACTCGCGCTTCGCGCTCGATATTTGATTTGAAAATCATTTGAACCTTGCGTTCCACGCTCGGTTCTGTGCAACGTATGATAGAAACAAAAAAGTTTGAGCGCACTTACGGCGCGCGATTTGATCGTCGCGCTTCGCGCTCCGAAATACACTGATCGCGCACTTTGTGCTTCGTGTTATATGTTCTTCATATACAAATTACTAAATTTGTATTTGATTTCAAATGAAAAGTAATGATATAATTTCGGCGACAAATTTTATTAGTTAACATTTTATTTTAGCTTGTGCCGTTTTTCAAAAAAATTAATTTTTTTCATTTTGAATATATTCTTACAACAAAAATTGATTACAGGTTTGTAAATCTTTTTTGAATGCACACTTTTTGTTCATTGAACTGTTTTCGTACCTTGCATTGTTTTTTCAAAAATTTGATTTTTTTTTACTGTCAATGTTATTTTCACGAATAAAACAAAAACTACGCATCCTATCGAAACATGATTCACAACAAATTTGTACCTCTTCCTTCGATGAACAAATTTTTTTTTTGTCATTTTTTTTGTATGTCGTGTTATTCGTCTAAAAATTTGATTTTTCTATTTTCAATGCTGTTTTTTACGAATAAAACAAAAACTGCGCGTCATATCAAAAAGTGAATGATAACAAATTTGTAGATCTTTTTTAGGTGCACAATTTTGTTGGAATGATCTTTTCTCGTATCTTGCATAGTTTGACAGAAAAATGGAATTTTTTATTTTTTATTATTTTTTTGTGCGATCAAAATTTGGATTTGTTATTTTTCAAAAAATTCAAAAAGTTGTTATGAAAATATTATAGGGTGTTCAAAAAGCAACGTTTTTCTCCTCCTGACTTTTTTCCATATCGTGCGTTTTTCGGCTTAAAATGTTCATTTTCGTTTGTTTTTTGACATTTTGAAAATGGTATAACTCCAGTAATTTTTTTTTATCACGAAAAGTCATTAGGATATTTTTTTCGTCATTTTGCGCACTACTAATAACCGTACATAGAATTTTCAAATCTTCAAAAAAAGTGGTCTCAAAAATTTTCAAAATGTGCTCACTTTTTGAATTTTCATCCAAAATAGCTGGTAAAAGAACTCGTTCTTCTTTGTAGGCCATAAAAAAGTGTGCCAAAGCTTAATCAAATCTGATCATTTTTTCGAAAGTTATCGTGTCTACAGACAGACAGACAGACTACAGACAGACAGACAAATTTTAATTGGTAAATATTAATTATTTCAATAAACGCATAAAATACAAGATTTTTAACTTTGACTCAAAAAATAATTTTAGGCAAATTTACTGGTCAATTTAACCAGACTTTCTCTAATTAAAGCTTATGATTATCACTTTAAAACAATAGTAGATTTATTCTAAAAATGATCTCTAATTTTTGTCAAGTAAAAACCGTCACTGCATTTATATTATGAAATTTTTTACAGCTTTCATAATACGTATTCAGATGTAACTATAAAAAAAGAAAATATTATGTAATATTTCAACGATTATTTTTGGTTTCAAAAAATCACAAAGTGTATCCAGGTATGTTTACAAATAGAGGTGAGGCAGAGGACACGCGGGATACAAGAAAGGAAACGTGTATAGATTATTTATTTTTAAGAATTTTATGAAGCTCATGTCTCTATAAGTGGCAACGTTTAAATATTTTAATGAGAAATAAAACATAGTATGTAATTATTATAAAACATGATTTTCCACGTTTTATTGCATTTGAATTAAAAAATCTCTTACGTAAGGTAAATGTGCCAGTCTTCGTCAATGCATGGGTTGTCGGCAGATGGCGAAAAAATAAAATAAATAAAAATAATATGAATGAAATAGTTTTAAAATATTCTTAAACGCTGATGCCGATCACTCGCACATTGAAGTGCAGATAACTGCAGTAGCCAGGTTTCTGACTTGCCAATAACCCATACATTCTCGTATTTATAACTTCAAACTTATTATAATATTCATTCTAATGGGATATGTTGCAAGTAATAAGTAAATTTCATTTCTAAATGTCCGATTTATTCGATGAAACCCATTTCTTAAGTTTTAAATATGTTTACTATACTTTTTCAAGCATTTGAAATCTGAAATTCGTCTTAAGCTTCCAATAACTGGCACACATACGTTACTCTAAGGCAGAGTAAAGTTCACTTAACTCTGGGCCAACAACACGGCTTGCCGGGCATGGCGCAGCCTACGCAGGAGGTAATCGATCGCGCCGGAAAATTAAAAAAATTAACAGTTTGTTAACTACTATTTCAATTGAGCTAAAAATTTCCAAAAAACTTCTTTGAACCTTCCGGTCCAACTTTCTCACTGACTGTTTTTGCTTGCTCAAAATTCGCTCGACTCCCGGAACGATCGAAGTTGTTTGTGTACGAGTTGTGCAACGCCTCGGCAGAAAATTATTAACTTTTTTTCAAATAATCATTTTCAATTTTTGCTAACGTCATCGGTCGAAGAAGATGTCAGTGCATACTTCTCATGAATTTTACTTTATAATATTTAAAAGTCCCGACTTCGTCGCGAGTTGAAGTGAAAAAATTCGAAATATTGTAATCAGAGAAAAAAACAGTTTTTTTTTTAATAATTCAGAAAATAAAAAAACGACAACTTTTTTCATTGAAAGAAAAAGATGCGGGATTTAATTAACGACGTGGATATGTATTTAAAAAATTTAAATTCAAAACTTTATTCTCAAGTGCCCAGGGGCCTCCCCACTCCAGCAGAATAATTTTATATCTCCTTTTTGCATCCGGCTCCTCAATTGATAAATATAGCAAAATGAGATAATACACAGAACATCAAAAAAAATGGTGATATTTAAAAAAAAACGATGGAGTATAATTTCCGTTTATTTTAAGGAATCAAGGCCAGACAAAGCAAATACGAGGGAGGAGGAAGGTCACGAAAAAAAGGGCCAAAAGGCGAGACTGAAAAAAATATCCGGAAATACAGAACTGACATACATCACTTGACCTTGACTTAAAATCATCTGTATATTTTTCCCTCAGTGAAAGGTTACAGATCACTTACGAAGTTAAAATTATAACTAAAAATGGGTCATAATATATTTTTAACAGTGAAAATTTGCCTTTTAAGAGGTAGTTTTAAATTTTCATTTACCTTCTTGATATTTTGAAAGGAATTTTTACAAAAATTATAATAGAAGAATGAGATTAATTCGATGCAAGTAATTACTTTTTATACGAAAAATCATAGAAAACCTTACGTGAATTAAGAAACATTTATACTTCTTAATACACTTGCGCGGGTAAATTAAGATTATCAAATTATCTAATATTATTATTATTATTATTATTATTATTATTATTATACCATTTAGCCATTTCCCTTTCGGGGTAGGCGTGACCTGCTCGATTGGAAATTATTGAAAATATTACATATGTCTTATATTAGTGCTTGTCGCTGGAAAATTATTATTAAAAAAAAAAGAATTTTAATATAAAATCGCAAAATTACGAAGAATTAAAATTTCTAAAAATTCTAGGTTGTGTTAGTTTTTTCACATGAAATTAATATTTTTAAACAAAAATCATCAAGATTCTCACTCTTCAACAATTTTAGGTTATGTTAGTGTTTTATACCAGAATTGAGTATTTTTAATAAAAAATTATGAGATTTAAAAGATTACAAATTTTTCAACCCTTTACTATTTTCGGTTTTATTAGCGTTTTTTCTCGAAAACGAAACTTTTTTCATCAAAAATCAATATATTTTAATCGTTCATATAATTTCCAAACAATTTTATGTTATGTTACCCGGTAACCGTTTTATAACAAAAATTCATTATAATTCGAAGTTTAAGTTAATATAAACAAAAATCACTAGATTTCAAAAAAGATTACAATTATCATGATCAATCTTCTGATATTTTATGTCAGCATTTTTCGTCAGAAATTATTGACATGTTTAATAAAATATCATTAGATTTGAAGCACATCCCTTATTTACACTTATCATATGATTCTCATGTTCTCCAGTAGTATCACGAAATTGGTATTTGGAACTATAATCATTAGATTTAAATTCAATTATTTTTGTTCACAAGCTTGAAGAATTTCGGACTTTGTTAGTGTTTTTTTTTTTTTAAATTGAAATTTCTATTAAAAAATCATTAGATTTAAAAGAAGAATCCTTCAACGAAAAATTTTAGGTTATTTGGCGTTTTGCTTCAAAAATTGGGATTTTCAAACAAAAATACAGTTCGATCACGATTTAGAATATTTTAACGATTTGGTTTTTTGTAAGTCTTTTTCATCGGAAACTGGTATTTTTAATGAACAAAATTATATTTCAAAGACGATTCAAAACTTTTTAACAATTTTCGGTTATGCTGGCGCTATAAAACGGAAATCCGTTTTTTTGATGAAAAATTATTAAATTTCAAGGATTAAAGATTTTTCAACAATTTAAATTTCTCGAGTTTGATAGCGGGGTTTTTTACCGGAAATTAAAATTTTATAAGAAAAGTTAGTAGATTTTAGAGGTTCGTATAATTTTTGAAGCATTGTAGGTTACGTTAGCGATTACACAAAAAGTTTTATTTTTAAATAAAAACCATGAGATTTCGAAGAAGATTAATAATTCTGAACAATTTTCTGTTTTGTTATGACAGTATTTTTCGTCAGATATTATTTTAATTTTTAATGAACAATTATTAGATTTCAAAGAATATTTACTATTTTCAAAAAATGTAGGTCATGTTGGTGTGTTTCACCTGAAGTTGGTATTTTTAGGTAAAACTCAGTAGATTTAAATCCAATTTTACATGCTTCAAGAACTGCGGACTGTATTAGTGTTTTTCGTCGTTAATTGCAATTTCTACTATCTTTTGTTATCAAACAAAAAACGATTCTAATTTGAACATGATTTAGAATCTTTTAACTATTTTGGATTATGTTAGTGTTTTTCGTCGGAAATTAGTATTTTTAATTTGAAAAGTGATATTTTAAAGAAGATTCACAACTTCTAACAATTTTTGGTTAACAGTATTTTTAGTGAAAAAGATTTCAAAGAAGATAGAAATTTTGTTTACAGCTTTAGGTAGTACGTTTTTCACCGAAAATCGGTACAGATTTCAAAGATTAACCATTTTGGAACAATGTTAGATTATTTTAACATTTTTCACTAGAAATCGGTGATTTAAAAAAAAAAGGTTTAAAAGAAGATTTATAATCTTAAACAATTTTTGCTTTAGATTTTAAATTTGCGTAATTGATCCCTCAATTAAGAAATGTCTAATGTAATATTCTAAACAATTGTCCGGATGTGTGTGTGTGTGTTTGTGTGACACACTTTTTTGTGAACACTATAACTTGAAGAAGGTTGGCAATAAATTATTGATGAAATTTTGAGGGCTTATTTTCACTACTAATATCTCAAAACTGACAGAAGGATTTCTACAAATATTTATTACCATTTTTGAACACTATAGTTTTTTAAAAATGGTTCTTTATGGTAAAACTGTTTTCATTAACATAATTCAAATTTCATATAACAATGTAAAATATTCCTGGAATCGCCGAGACGAATCGATTGATCTATGATATTACTACATTTTAATCAAGAATAAGGAAGTTATGGTCATTTATATTATTTGAAAAATTTATTTTCATAGTAAAAATTTCCCCATTCACATATTTTAAAGATTATGCCAGAAAATTATAGAGACGTCAATTAAATTCGTTGAAAATTTATATTTTAAATTAAAAAAATCATACGATTTTTCAGATTATCATTATTGTTTAGAATATCATTCGGAATTATTAAATTCACAATTTTTGTACTGTTTTTAGTTTTGCTGACATTTCATACCAGAAATCGGTACTTTTCATAAAAAACTGTTTAAACAATTTTAGGAAATAATCGCGTTTTTCACCGGAACAATTTTAGGTTTTGTTAAAAATTTTCACGGGAAATCTGTAATTCTAAACAATAAAAAAAAATTTTTCACCAGAAATCGATTATTGAAAACAAATCATTTGACTCTAATAACGAAGCTTACAATTTTCAATAACTTTAAGTGTGTTAGGTGTTTTTTGCCGGAAATTGGCATTTGTTAACAAAAATCCAACGGTCTGATTGTTTATATATGTATTATACAAAAATATTGTGTATATATATATAATATTTTTGTATAATACATATATAAACAATCATACTGTTGGATTTTTGTTAACAAATACCAATTTCCGACGAAAAAACCCTAACACACTTAATGTTATTCAAAATTGTACGCTTGAATCTTATAAGCACAACTGATATATATATATATATATATATATATATATATATATATATATATATCAATTCTGAAGTTAAGATATCAATTTTCATCAATCATTAAAAATACTGTGCTTGCCTTTCTTTTGAATTTTTTTAGATAATATAGATACTGTGAAATACAAAAAATTTGTATTTAAAAAATTGCGCGAAACAACAAAAAATCAATAATCGCACGCGTTTATAAGAAATTATTAAAAATATATTTAGAATTTGAGTGTAAAATATTACAAAATTTGTACCTTCAAAGTATCTTAAAAATTGCAGTTTCGAAGATTATACTCTCTTATCAGGAAGTCCACCACTTTAAAAGGCATAGAATAGCGCCACCTTCAATCCATTTAGCCCATATACCGCATTATGACTTCCTTATAAAATCTTATCTCTTTAGGTGAGAAAAATCGATTTTATTTTTTAAACAGAAGTTTTCTCATCGTCGAATCGCAGGGGAAAATCGAATCTTTAGAGAATATTTATGCGGAAACTTTTGACATTGAGAAAGACTTGTGTACATTCTTCTTATCGTGATTTGCAATTTACTAGTTGAGATTATTATGTCTATCAGTCCATTACGCAACATTTTTTTAAGTACACTTTTTTTAAAAATTGCAATCGACAGAAACTCACTGAAAATCCAGACACTTTTTTTGCTGACTAACAACTCAAACATATCGTCTTTTCGTAGATTGAAAATTAAAAAAAAAGTAGCTACTGATTCTCAGTGACATTCTACTGATTCAATTGTAAAAATTACGTATTCAAAAGATTGTACTTGCAATTCAAAATGACCTACTAAAAAGCCTTGTAGTACTTTTTATTCTTAACATTTTGATTGAGTTCAAAGAATTTTTTATTTTCAATTTTTTTTCTGAATTGGAAGAGGCTCTTTTTCTCATTTTTCATAATTCTAATTGAGTTGGAAGGGATGAATTTTTGGTTTTCAAGTTTTTCAAAATTGGAAGAGACCAATTTTTTCTTTTTAACATTTTTATTGGGTGGACGTAGGCTAATTTAGGGTTTTTAAGATAAAACTTTTTTTTTATTTTGTACTGAATTGGAAGAGGATTAGTTTTGATTTGAAGCATTGAAAAATGAAACCGTGGATTTACGTTTGAATCAGAAATCTTTGAACTGTTCAATTTATAACAGTTACAATTTGTTAATTTTAAATTTTTCAATTGAAAAGTGTTAAAAGCTTCCATTCTTCACGTGTAGATCATTGTGCGTTTGAATTAAAAATTTCGAAATTAAAAATTTTGTAAGCTTCAATGGTAAGAGTTTAAAATTCAAAAGAGTTCAACTTTGAATGCTTTAATGTACAGTTCAGCTTTAATTATTTCAAATGGAAAAATTTGCACTTCTCAGAGTTCGAATTTTTTAATTTCAATGACCGTGGCAAGTTTTTGCGAACCGGGAAATGACCGGGAACTTTTTTCCTTGATTATAACGGCCACCCTGTTACTCAACTTATAACAGTCAAATCGTATAATTTAAAAAGCTTTTATTTTGAAATGTTGCCATTATAAAAAATAAAAAAAAATAAAAAATGTAAACAAATAAGCTTTTACAGGATTGACTTAATATAATATATGAAACTGGCCTCAGCGTTATAGTTGTCCAGTGCTCTTCGATGGTTTTTTTTATCACCTGTTTCTTTACACCTCAATTTTAAATATATTCTACTTTTTTTAGTAACTTAACAAGTAATATTTATTTGGAGGAAGGGATAGTCTATATGGTTGGGTATTATTAAAAATTCGAAAATAATAACCGAATTTCCAAAATTTCAAAGTTTCTACGACTTGGCTTTAAACTTCAGCCCTGAGGATGTTGACTTCTCTATAGCGCTTCTCATTTAAGCTTACTGTGGTGTAATTCCTCTCGTAATAAAAGTGAAAATCTATGGAAAAATTCTTCAGTCTGTACTTTCTTTTAAGTTAATAGTTAATATCACACAAAACTATGCTGCATATCATTCATTTATTAAAAATTTACATTACTTTGCGTTATTTTATAATATACAGATATGAGCATAATACAATTCTTATATCAATTATTACATACCAGAATTTTCACTTTTGGAATTTAGATTTTACACAACTATTCATTATTATTTATAGTTCTGTTTTCTATTAAATCCTAAAATAACTGTAAACTTCACATAAATACAGTAATTTCCTCCATTTCCTGAACTATTTGCGTAAATCTTAATGAATACATTTTCTTCGTGTGGGAGCTTCAATGTAGACAAAATGAATGGATGGATTTGAAGATTAATATATAATAATTGCATTACAACTGAACCAAAAAATGTTGGAAATTTAAAAAGGAGCCTTTAGTTGCACTAGACCAAAATGGATATAGCTTTTAGTAGTATTACCCCTTAAATGTATCCTCGTGCGAGAAAAGTAGCAAATAGCAGGGGAGTAATAATAATGCTTTTTTTCAAAATTTTTGAAATAGAAGAAAGAAAATGTAAAAATTCTAGTTGTTTTTAGCTTTTTGGATAAAGTTTAATCGACTCTCGCATTAATTACGTGAACGACTTGAAAAGATATACACCGGAAGCTGAGCTCTTAGTGGTTTAAGCCGGGAGCTGAATTCTAATCCTGAGTAGTTGAGACTTGAGCTAGCAAGACTCTTTGGAAATTGGCAAAAGACGCAATCTATCTGCAGTAGAAAAGCTAATGATGAAAAGAATAAAAGATCGAACCCCAAGTGACCCGATTAAATTTCACAATGCCAATCCAAGGTTAGAAAGGCTAGTAACGCAAGTCTTAGGAAGTGCAATTATTTGGTTTCATTGTAAACTGTCACGGGATTAATTATTTTAGATTTTTTTTAGCAAGAGAAATTTATTTTTCTCAGTTCTTTCTCTGTGTGACTGCCAAAAAGTTGACCACTTTAGGTCCCAGTTATTTTCCACCTGTAAAGGAATTGAGTGCGTGAGTGTATGTAGACTTGCGTATATGCGACAGACAGAGCTTAGCCGACCGGGAAAGCTAGCACTTGTGAATATAATTTGACTCTTAAATAAACTTTTAATAAATGCTTATATATATTTTTAATTCTTATTTTATGAATTTTCCGTCGAAATACCATCCAAGCCCCCATCCTTGATATTACAACTTTTCCTTTAAATAATCAATCTTTTCTAAAATTATCTCAGTGAATTGCTTGTATCAAAGCATAAAAGTTTAAAATTTTAGACCATTTTGTTCACAAATTATAAATAACAAATACGCAAAATGTCCTGTCCCGCACTTGTCCGAAGCTATGAATTTCAAATAAAAAATTGTTAAATAATATCAACACTATTTTTTAAATATTTGAGATTCACAGATATCTCTTATGTTGAGTTGAAAAAGATAAAAATTAAGAGTAGAGTTTAACATTTACTAGGAATCCCAGAGGACTGAAAGAAGATCTTTTTTCTGAATAAATTTAATTTAAAGAGTTTAACATTTTAGAGTTGAGGATTTCAAAAATCATTTTACAGTCTGTTCCACAAGTTTTTTGCCTGGTCACGCTGCATTGCTATTTTAGGATAAAGCTAGATAATAACACAGGCCGACAAAATTTGTACCCAAAGAACGGACTATGTGACCCTGATGGATTTTGGTGTCCTAAAAACGAATCCGTTGTCTAAATTTTTCATATACGTCAGGTTTTTGAAATATCCTAACCTGAAAGTGCAAAAAATGGCTATGGTCCGTTAAAATGATCCGGTAATGCCCCATATTAATTTATCAATTATCATACTATAAAATCAGAGAATATTTTTAAACGTTGAAGCCAAATCAAGTAGATCATTAAAATAGTCATCTTTTCCATATTTTTAACTATTTTTATTTGTTCTGTATATATTTTTAAAAGATTATTGCTTTTTATCATAGTCGAATGTCTAGTCACGCGACCTTCAACAAAGTGTAAAATTCATATCCATCACAAATACATTTCCTGACCTCTTAGTTTCGTATTTTCATACTCGCTTGGGTTACTCTTAATCTGAAAAAAAATTTTGGCAATTTAGAAATTTTTTTGCTTTCGAAATTTCATTGTCAAAAATGGTCAACTTTTGGCCATTACCTTTATATAGTATAAGTGCGATATTCTCGAACAAGTATAAGAGTATATGTTAGGTTGATCTAAAGAAGGCTTTATTTTTTATTTCACAGTGGAACCAATACAAATTGTTAACAAAACTAATTGTTTAAACAATTTAGTTTTATTTATAACAGTATTCTTATAACAATATTCTTCTCTTATATCAATGCTAAAAATGTGTGGTTTTTCTGAATATTTCAATTTTTCTTTGACGTAAAAATCAAAAAGAATAATTTTGTTAAAAAATCTCTTTTCTCTCAGGATATTTTTGTCTGCAATAAAAAACTTAACAATTATTCATTTACCCATTATTTCATACTAGACTTTATATCTAGCAATTGATAGTTTGATTGAGGCTCTGAAATAAACTTCGTATGAAATTATATTAATAACTATTCCATCACTATTACTGAAAAGTTGACGAAAAGTTGGAAATTTCAGAAAAAACAGCAACTCACTAAAAGCATTAATCTAAGAGAATATTGTTATAAAAAAAAAAATTGTTAAGACAATTATTTCTTTTATTTCAATTAATTATGTCCTTGCTCTAAATGAAAAGTGGAAAACAAACTGTAAATTAAAAAAAAAAACTACTTTCTACATCTATTTAATGAGAAAATTTCGATGAATATTGACGATTCTGTCCTAAATTTACAAAGACGTCTTTTTTTCTTATGGGAAATATGTCTTAAAATTTATGGGATTCGCGGACTTCTAAATATAAATTTTTTTCAAAACAAAACTACGCGTTTTTTTGGATTCGAACAATTTTGGAGGATGAGAGCATGAAAATTTTTCAATTTTCAGTTATAAACTTTATTATACTTTTCGTGAATTTTTCCATTTTAAGTACTTTTCAAACTGCTATTGCCAAGCACAACAATTTTTTATAAAAAAAATCTTGGCTTGCTATTCTAATTTAAATTGAATAGGTGTCAGGTAAAAAAATTCAACTTTTTTTAAATCAATGTTAATCTAAATGAATTCAAAAAGTAATTTTTTTCATTAAAAAATTATTCCTTTATTCAGCATAATTTTTTTCATCATTTAAAATTTTGTATTCTTACTTGATACCTAAAACACTACACAAAAATAATATTCATACCATTTTTGCACCTATAGAATACAGTCCAAAAAATTCGAAAGTTTTAAAAACTTCCCGGGACCACTAAAACTTTTTTAATTTTGAAAAAATTCCAGCTAGTTCTGTCACTGAGAGGACAAAATCTGGAGAGGTACCGTTTTTGGAAAATTGAAATCTTAATGTTTAAGCGCTACCCTAATATTGTGGTATTCTCGAAATAATGAGAAATAATTTTGCCAGTGAATTTCCAGACAGAAAATAGTTGGTACTTAATTTACGAAAAAAATTTGATACTTACGTTTTCTGTTTTGTTCATGATTGGTCAATCTCTTGGTCAACAATGTAGAAAAACCACTAGAAAATAAATAGTGCCATATTATGAGGGTTTGCACTACACAAATCATATGGACGCAAAATATCCTCTTTATAGTGAAGTTGAAATATAACAACTTCCAATTTACAGTCGCGCTCGAGAACCCGGCTCCGCGAATACTGACCAAGTGCGCCTGACATTAAACGGTCATCACCACTGACAGATTGCGTGCGCAGAATCCACATGTGGGATTCCCCGTGCGCGGTAAAGGCACGCCGCTTTCCACGGTTCTTGAATGAAAGGGGAAGAAAGGAAAATAAATTAAGCATTTTAATTTTCTACTATTTTTGCCAAGTATTGCCACACAGGGGGGCAAATAGGAATTTACTCTTCAAACCAAAATAGATGGCCTTCAGTTTGAATCCGATTAGAAATTTTTATTGGGGTGACATCATTTTGCCGAATAAGAAAAATGCCGAAAATATAATTACCGAAATAGAAAATTTCCAAGAAATAAAAATTACAAATGAAACTGAAATTGTTTATTAAGGTCATCTAGTACATTATGGTGTCACGTATTACCGACCTTCTCATTCACGCCCCCCCCCCCCAACTTACAATTACGGAAATGAAGATTTTGGAATGAATTTTTCAGGGTGGCCGTTTTAATCAAGGAAAACAAAATTTCGGCCATTTCCCAGGATTTTCCTGGGTTACAAAATTTTTGCAAGTTCATTGAAATTGAAAGATTCGAATTCTTAAAATTGTTCATTTTTTTATTTAAAGTAATCAAAACTATAAATTGAACAGTTTAAAGATTTCTGGTTGGAAAATATATAAACCAACGCTATCATTTTCAATGCTCTAAATTGAAACTAATCCGTCGTTTCAACTCTGAATAATAAAAATGTTAAGAATAATAAAAATGTTAAGTAGCTCTAAGAAAGCATCCAGAGGCGACTGTTGTCACCTCCAACACTCACGGCCGCTGTGTAAGGATAACAGCGGTAAAATAAACTGCAAACTACACCATGCTCCTAATTTTGCACCTACAACATCATCGCAAATGATTTCAAACATCGTATTAAAATAACTTATAACATTCTCATCTCATCAGTCACTTGACTTAGTCCGTGGCTATGACGAAAAACCGGGTTCACCCGAGAAAAAGTTTGAAACAAAAAAATAATAAAAATGTTAAGAATAAAACATGTCCCTCTTCCAATTCAGTTCAAGATTAGAAATAAAAAGTTCCTCCCTTTTATCTGAATGTTGAAAATTACAAATTTGCCCCCCCCCCAGCCACTTAATAAAAATGTTAAAAAGAAAAATTTGGCCCCGTACAATACAAAAAAACATTAACCAAAATATTCTACCATCCTAATCAATAAAAATGTTTTTAAAAAAATTCAATCTTTCACTACAGAAAAAATTGAAAATAAAAAATTCTGGCCGTAAATTCAATAAAAATGTTAAAAATAAAAAAAATGGCCTCTTCCGATTCAGCAGAAAAAAAAATTCATTTCTTTCAACTCAATAACAATAATTAAAACAAAAAAGAGTCTCTTCACGTTCAGAAAAACTTGAGAGCGGAAATATCCTCCCTTCCAAATTAATAAAAATTTGAAAACCAACATTTCCTCTTTTGTAACTCAAAATAATCACAACAATATGAAATGTCCCTCTGCCAATTCAACACAAAGTAAAATTTCCTTCTTTCAAACTCAATAAAAATGTTAAAAATACAAAACTTGCCAGCCTTAAACTGAATAAAAAAGCAAAAAAGGTCCTTTTTCGATTTAGAAACAAATTAAATATCAAAATTTCTTCTCTTTCTTTTAAAATCAGAATTGTGAAATTCAAATGTTTTTTTATACATTTTTAATATATTATTTAGTTATTTAATTTTATGTAATTTCTAATGAGTAATTGCTCAATAGTTATTTATACATCGAAATTCAACACTTTCTCTCACAAATTAAAATTTTTTAAAGAGAACAAATAAAAGTGTAACGTTTTTAATTGCTCATTTCAAATGAACAGTCAAAAATTGCTAAATATTACAATATTGTCCATTTTTTAATTGAACTTGAAAATTGTTTATACATTTTTAATCAGACATATAAATTTGTTTAACTACTAGATGCTTTTGAAATAAAACAGTTCAACTTTCTGCGTTAAAATCTGTAAATTGTTTAATTTTAAACAGATTAGGAAATGCCTTGTAAAATTAATTATTATTCAATTTTTAATACTGAAACTACATTTCAGTGTTAAAAATTATTCATCAATATTTACATTTACTGTTGATCAACTTAGCACGTTTTTTATTCAAAATTTTCTAATTTCCAACACCTTTAATTTTTTAAATTATTTTAAAATTTTAATTTGAAAATGTATGCTTAAAAATAAAGATTTATTACTTTTTGTCAACTTTTTACATAGACAAAGGTAATAATTAATGCAATATAACAAAAACAATGGTTGAAATAAATAAATTTTTTTTTATAACTATCTTTTCCTATAGTAATGTTAGATAGTTGCGATTTTTTCGAAAATTTTCAACTTTTTGTCCACTTTTTACTAATTTTTTAAACAATCTTTTTCTTTTTTGTGGAGATATTTTTCTGAAATAGAACCAGATATTTGAAATATTTTTCAAATTTTCTGTATTGATCATATTTAATGTAAATTTCCCTTGAAGTAGTTACTGAGAGCCTTTTAATTTAAATTAATATTTTTGAGACATTAGAAAAAAAGCAAAAATACTTCATTCCGAAATAAATGAAATACTATTTGAAAAGTTATTCTTGTTGAAGTCTATTTTTTATTTATTCATGACTAAAAAGTCAAACAAAGCTGAACATTTCAGAAAAAATCCCAACTTTCTAGCATTAATCTAAGAGAAGAGGGTTATAAACTATATAATCAATTGTTAGAACAATCATGTTTGTTAATTTGCATTAATTATTACCTCACCTAGTAAAACGTGGATCGACAAACTGTTCAAAATTTTAGTAAAAACCGCAACTTTCTAGCATTATTGTAAGATAATAATGTTATAAGTAATAATATATTGTTTAAAAGATTGTTTTTGTTAACTCAAATTTATTATTATTTCACTCTAATTGAAAATTAGACAAAAAGTGGAAAAATTCGGAAAAAACCGCAACTTTCCGCGACTTTCCAACTCTGCTCTAAGAGAAAGTTGATATAAACAAAAATAAATTGTTCAAAAAATTTATTTGAATATATAATTATCAGTGGAAAGTAATATTTCATATAATCGAAATAATCTGTACTAAAAACCCACAAAAAATAATAATTAGCGCCAAAAATTCACCAAACCCAATTTTTCACTTGTGCGTTTTTTTGGGACCCTATAAAATAGACTTATAGGGGCAAATTAAAAAAGGTGTAATTTTTTATTCCTATTGTATGGCTAATTTTAAAGAGAAATATTGAGTGTCAACTTGATACACCTAATTTGACGATTTTTAATAAAATTTACAAAAACGTCTTTTTTGCTCATGGGAAACACGTGTTCAACTTCATGGGGCTTGCGAGACCTCTAAATAGCATTAAAAAATGTATTACTTTTTTTGTGGACGCAAATAAATTTTGAGGGGTGATGTGCATTAATATTCAAAGACGAGAATTTCCAATGCATTTTTGGACTACCCTAATGGCAAAAATAGTACCATTTTTGGAATAATTACCTTAATTTTCTATTCACATTTATTCACATTCAATATGGTTGAAGATTCCAGAATATTTTTTTTTAATTTTCCTATTTTTCCTATGAGAAGAGAATAGGTTTAGAGTTTTCGAGAATAAAGTACTTAGAAAAATCTATGGTCCAAAAAGGGACGAAGAGACCGGCGAGTGGAGAAAACTGCATAATGATGAGCTGCACGCTCTCTACTGGTCAGCAAATATTAATAGAGTAATGAAAGCGCGTAAATTAAGATGGGCGGGGCATGTAGCAAGAATGGGCAATGAAAGAACAGTGGCGCAAGTTTTAAGAGGGAGACCGACTGGTAAGAGACCCCTAGGCAGACCGAGAAACAGATGGGAGAAAAATGTAAGGGATGATCTAAAAGAACTAGGACATGATTACTTAAACTGGATGGAGAATGCACAAGACAGAGATGTGTGGCGGTCTCGGGTAGATGAGGCAATGAACTTTCGAGTTCGAACTGCTAATCTATAATAATAATTTTTCCTATTCCTATTTTTAAATATTTTCTTTTAATAAGACGAGCTTGAATATTTCAGGAAATTCTTGAAAAATTGAAAATTCTGAGTGCTTGAACAATTGAAAATATTTTTAAAATAATTTTGCTAATATTGTATGCGAACCTTATTTTTCAAGTACTCTAAAAACTCTCTGGAAGGTTTGAGAATATTCAAAAATGTTTTGCAAAATTCTATAAGATTCTAGGCATTTACAGATTATCGTTATTATTCAAAATAGGTCCTGATAATTAATGCCAGCTGGTAACTTTCCTGGAAAAAAGGTTCTCTCTCGTCCTATATTTTAATGAAACGCATTTTCTTTTCTTTATACTCAGTGCTTAGAGGGGAAGTTAAAATGCATACAATTCGCGATTGCGACTGAATTTATATCATAAAAAGGGAATCATACAAAATAAGACTAAAGGATTGTAATCTCATTATTCATTCCGGGAGATTTTTTTATTTTGAAAAATAATTCAGCTCAAACATGGAAAATACTAGACCCCTAGATCTCTTTTTAAATTATTTTTTATATTCCCATAGAATATTAAATAAAAATTATTTTGACCTTGAATTTTAAAATGCTCAATTTAATTTTTCACTGATTCCGGTGTTTCGGATAAGTCGTAAATAAACATGGAATGAAAAGAGGGGAGCATATTAAAGAATTATTCGATTAATAAATTCCACTGAATTGTGGAGAACAGCAGGAAGCGAATAGAGAGGACTAATTACCAAAAAACGTCGACGGCGCACAACTGAGCCGTAAATAAAACAATTTAGCCTCCAGCAAGGCTAAGCTAATAAATTAGCGGTCGCATTTTTTATTGTCCCTAAACTCAGAGTGTGACAGCAATGAATTTGCCTCGAAAACTTTAATTACTGGGTGTGAAATTTTACAGCTTTTTTCAATCTTGATTTTTTTTAGCACTTATAAGAAAAGATTTACATTTCCATTTTTTACTAATTCGTATTACTATTAACATAAATATTATATATTCATTACTTGGTAAAAAAAGTTACATATACTTCCAGACGACAAACCCCGTCAAGATTTTTCCGACAAATCACATACAAGCGAAAAATTGTAACCAATTTCCACAAATTGTTTACGAAGCTTGGTCATTAGAGAAATAACCAAATCTGCAGTAGGTACAAGATGTAAATTATTATTAAAAAAATATGCATAGCATATTCTACAGCTTTTATTTATCATTTTTATAGTAAAGGAGAATTTCTTTGTTATTAGAAATATACTTTTGTTTTTATTAATTTAACTTCCATATATTACTAATAATAATTTTTATTCAAACTGTTTTAGACAATTCTGATATTTCTAGTAAAGATTACGATAAATGATTAGAAAATACTAAAAATCCTTTTTCTCATTTATTTAAATGAAGATTTTAATTAAATCGGAAAATTTCGGTCTGAAGTTTCAGTTCAGAATTTCCTTCAATTTCATAAGCAATTATTTCGTAAAGATTTTTATATGGGTAAATTCTCGATGCTCAATTAAGCAATTAAGTAAAGTTAATTAATTCAAGTTGTTTTGTATTTAAAATTTGAAAATTTGAAAAATCTACAAATAATGCCTTTTAATAAGAAAAATTATGGAAAACCTTATGCGATGAATGAGAAATATTGGTTCTTTTTTAAATAATCTCCGGGTTGAATTAAAATTTTCAAATTATCAAATAAATTATGGAAAATATTATAAATTTTTTATGTTAGTGCTTTTACATAGAAGTTAGTAATTTTTAATCCAATTTGAATATAAAATCATAAAGTTTTGAAGAAGATTTAAACTTTCTAAAAAATTTAGCTTGTGTTCGCTTTTTATCTGAAATTGATATTTTTAAACAAAAATCATCAAGATTCCCGATTTTCAACAATTTTACATTATGTTCGCCTTTTACACGGGAACTGAAAATTTCTAATAAAAAATTATTGGATTTAAATATTAAAATTTTTTCATCAATTTACGTTTTTTGGTTTTGTTAGCGTTTTTTTTCAATTTGTCATTTGTGAAACAAAAATCATTAGCTTTTAAATAATTCTATTTTTTTTTAATTTTAGGTTAAGTTAGCCCTTTAGACCCAAAATTTAGACCCACAAAACGTTATAATTTAAACAAGATTTAGAAGTTTTTAACAATTGTGCATTATGTTATTGTTTTTCACCATATATTGGTATTTTCAAAACAAAATAAGAACAATTTTAGGTTATGATATTTACAATTTTTGGACAGCTCCAGGTTATATTAACCTTTTTCACAGGAAATCGGGGTTTCAAACCAAAATCATTTAATTTTAAAGGTTCCTAATTTTAAACGATTTTAGGTTACTTTAGCGCTTTGCAACAAGAATTGGCATTTAAAAAAAATCATTATAATGAGAACAAGATTTAGAAACTTTCAACAATTTTGCATTATGTTAGTGTTTATCCTCGGAAATTGGTATTTTTTATTTAAAAAAATTATATTTCAAAGCAAATTCACATATTTGAACAATTTTAGATTATGTTACCTTTAATAACATTGTTTATTCGTCATAAAATTTGTTGTCTTATTGTTTATAACAATTGTTATAAATAAAAATCCTTAATGACAAAAATTGATTTTCTTTACATTTTTTTTATTAATATTTAACACAAGATGAAACTTTTTACTCTCGCGACATTTCCTCCTATGAAGAGTCATTATTTATTCACAGCCGTTTGAACAATATATATTTTTTATAAATCCACGCTTCCTTGAATAATTTGAATTTTCTATGGAAAAGTAGAAAAATGTACAACTTAAAAAAATTTTGAAAATCTAAAAAAGAATTCTGTTGAAAAGTGGAGCATAAGGACACTGAATATGCATAATTACTGTATAGCCCATTGATCAATTGTAATTTTTAAAAATTCTTATTTTTCATAACTTTGTGCAAAAAATCAGAAGGCAATATTTTTATAATGAAAAGAGGCTAGGTCACGTTTACAATTTCAGACAAGGGCCTTCTTATTGTTATTTCAGTATAGTTAAAAATGTTACCCCATCGCGTTAGTTTATTGAATTTTTTTACTTTTTACTTTTCTTATTTCTATAACCTTTTTAATTGCTATGTGCAGTCCTAAATAAGGTTATATATATTTACCAAGCAATTAGTTGTTTTGCACTATATTGAATTAGGAAATATCTTGATTAATCGAATTAGAAATTTTGAACTTATCTTTAGTGGCCCACTTTTCGGTAATTAAATCTGTAAAATTTCACTCATGATTAGTTAGGTTTAAACAATTTTGATTCAGAGTATCGTTTGCGTAAGAAAAGAAACTGTATAAAAATCAAATAAACGTCTATAGGGACTCAATTCATACTTATTCAAGCTGATACTTACTCAAGGCAAATTATTTTTATAAAGTTTATAAAATAATTGCAATTTTGTATAGCACACTAGAAAAATGTACAACCGAACAAATTTTGGAAAATCGAAAACAGAACTCTTTTGAAAAGTAGCGCATGATGGCCCTGAATGTGTATATAATTAATTGGGAGCCCGAACAGATCCATGGTGACTTTAAGATTGTGAAAAATTATAATTTTTCTTAACTTTCTGCAAACAATGTGAAAAATTATATTTTCACGTTTTCCATATTTACAAATTTTTTAAAATTATTATATACAGTTCTGAATAATTTTCTCCACCAAGCAATTAATTTTTCACTATTGAATTAGGAAATATTTGGACTACTCGAATTAGTAATTTTCTACTAATCTTCAGTGGCTTACTTTTCGCAAATCGAATGTGTAAAATTTCACTAGTAATTAGTTCAATTTTACCAATTTTCATTCAGACAGCGAAAAAGCTTAAAAACTAAAACAGAGGTGTCAGCGGCGGCTTGATAAGAGGTTTTCGTCGGTCGAAAGATAAATTATTATATGCTTACTCCTGTAAAAGTTCAACGCTCCATAAGAAGCTTACATGCAAATATTACAAAACTGTTGAAACCTTAACTTTTTAAGAGATTGTTAAATTTGTTTTCATTTACGATTAAAAAGAAGTATAATTTAATTTAGGCTCTGTCGTACTTGAGGAACACATTCTCATTACAATACGATCTTCGCGCTCGATTTTGTACATGTATTTATATAATTATTTTATCAATTATTTATTTATTATTATTAATTAACAATTTTTAATAGAATAACGGTGGCTTCTATAAAAAAAGTAGTTAAAAGAGATTTTGCAGGCCTTTTTAAAGGGAACAATTTTCTTTCTAAACTTTGGTTTGTATCGCGTTGCTTATCAGATAGTTTGAATTTTTTTTTCAATCGAATTTTTCATGTTTAAAAGAAGAACGGTGACTTCTATCAAAATAGTTTTAAGGTTACTTTGTAGGTATCTTTAAGAGCACTAATGTATTTGTAGATTTTTTTCATATCTCACGTTGTTTGCTGAAAATGTGAATTTTCGATTTTTCAATAGCATTTTCGATGTTTAAAACAAAACCTGTAAGTTGTATCAGAAAAGGGTAAAAACGATTTTGTAGGTCTTCTGAAAGGACTTTCCATCGTATATCGCATAGGTTTTCTGGAATTTCTAATTTTATACTTTTTTAAAAGCGTTATCACGATTAAAAGAAAAACTATATGTCTCATCAAAAAATGGTCTGAGGTAAATTTGTAGACCATTTTGAGGTGGAAATTTTTTATTGAAATATTTTTTTCGTATCTCGCTTACTTTTTCTGGAAAATGGAATTTTTATAAAATTTTCAGCAATAAAATAAATTTTCAAAACTATCTTAGTAGTGCAGCAATTCAGATTGAGCACACAATTATGTTCCATGATGGCTTCACATCGAATCGGATTTCAACATTCAAACAAAAAATTCTGTAAGACAGTCACATTTTTTTTCGTGTCTTTTATTAATATATTAATATATGACATAATTTACATATGATGTAATTGAGAAAACCTTATATCAACAAAAATTTTCTTTTTGTTATTTTCAAGAATTAACAAAAAATTCTGCAAAACTCGTGGAATGGCCATTTTTTGTTGTTGAACAACATTGTTCGGGACGATTTATTCACTACCGTCTGGAACCACTTGATCATCAACAACATAATTACGTCTTCGGAGTCGTCGTTCACGCCGAGCCGGGACTACAAATTCATTATAAACATTTTGAATCATTGGTGGAGGAAATGGATTTGTAACAATTTGATGATTCAGAGTATCTTGACCCACTGGACCAACATTAACATTTTGGTTATTTTGATTATTCGGGGTATTTTGACCCATTTGGTGATGATGATAATGATTAACATTAACATTGACATTAACATTTGGGTCTGCTTGTTGACCGGGAAAAGCAGGACTCGGTTGAACAGCTGGGCGAAAATTATTGTTGTTATTTCTTGATCCGCCGGAACTAAAGTCTACAAGAAGGCAATAGAGATTTATAAATATTGAGGGGATATAGTACATTATGACTTCACAAATTACTGACGGTTCCATGTATTTCCTCTCAAACTATTTTAAATCAGGGAAATTGAAAAATCGTGCCAATTTTAAAAAAAATTAATAATATTATGGGGCACTGCTGCGTGGTTAATTAAGGTCACTATATTCCATTAATTTGAAAACAAAAAGGCGAAAGCAAAATTCGTATGAGGGGCAACTTTTCTGATGTGATCCATCTAAAAAACCAAAGTTCTCCGATCGGACTTAAATTTCTTGTAAACTTGTATAAACTTGTAACTTTTTACAGCCTTCTGCAGTTTCAATAGAATTTTTCACGCTTTGTTCCTTGAAGCTTTTTTCCTTAAAGAAGGACCTTAAGATAAAAAAGTGGGCCGACATTTTTTATTTATGAAAATACGCATTAACTACTTTTTTTGAGGACATCATCTGTACAATTTCGATAAGAATTGTCACGTAATTTTCACTAAACATGAGCATTTCATGAAAAAATAAATTTCACTTTTTTTCGAATCTCGGCCATTTTTTTGGTTTCACTTTCGCCTTGGAAGAAAAATAATGTTTTGTTTTTCATTCTTTTACGTGAAAAAATTTGCTGACATTTGTTTATGAAAATAAGCGTTAAGTATTCTGGCGCGCCCCATCACGTAAGCTCTCGCCCACCAGAGTAGTTAACGTTCATTTTCATAAACAATTAATCTTCTGCCAGCTTTATCACAAGGTAGTTTTTTAGAGGAAAAAACTTCAGCTTTCTTTGAAGCTTAAAATGAAACCGCAAGAATTAGTCAAAGCAAGCGCCAAGCGTCTACAAAAAAAGGGTTTCGTAGCCTATTAAAGATAATAAAAATTAATAATAATCATTATATTAGTCATCATGAAATCTTAATTTTTTACATTCTCATTCTAATGAGAAGGTATTGGTTTTATGTAAAATTTGACATAGTCGGTTTTCATCAAATCTCCACGTTTTGAGACCCCCTGAGCTAGAAAAAACGATTTTTACGAAGGTGTCTGTCTGTCTGTAGTCTGTCTGTCTGTCTGTCTGTCTGTCTGTCTGTCTGTCTGTCTGTCTGTCTGTCTGTCTGTCTGTAGCCACGATAACTTTCGAAAAAATGATCAGATTTGATTGAGCTTTGGCACACTTTTTTATGGCCGAAAAATAGAGAACGAGTTCGTTAACCAACTATTTTGGATGAAAATCCAAAAAGTGAGCACATTTTGAAAATTTTTGAGACCACTTTTTTGGAAGATTTGAAAATTCTATGTACGGTTATTAGTAGTACGCAAAATGACGAACAAAATATTCTTATGACTTTTCGTGATAAAAAAAAAATTACTGGAGTTATAGCATTTTCAAAATTCCAAAAAACAAACGAAAATGAACATTTTAAGCCGAAAAACGCACGATATGAAAAAAAGTCAAGAGGAGAAAAACGCTTCTTTTTGAACACCCTATAATATTTTCATAACAACTTTTTGAATTTTTTGAAAAATAAAAAATTCAAATTTTGATCGCACAAAAAATTAATGAAAAATCAAAAAAGCCATTTTGCTGTCAAACTATGCAAGATACCAGAAAAGATCATCTCACCAAAATTGTGCACCTAAAAAAGATCTACAAATTTCTTATCATCCACTTTTTGATATGACGCGCAGTTTTTGTTTTATTCGTAAAAAACAGCATTGAAAATAGAAAAATCAAATTTTCAGACTAATATTACCAGCTACGAAAAAATGACCGAAACAAAATTTGTTCATCCAAGAAAGTGGTACAAATTTATTGTGACTCATGTTTCGATAGGATGCGTGGTTTTTGTTTTATTCGTGAAAATAACATTGACAGTAAAAAAAAATCAAATTTTCGAAAAAACAATGCAAGGTACGAAAACATATAAATGAACAAAAATTGTGCATTCAAAAAAGACTTACGAACCCGTTATCAATTTTTGTGGTAAGAATATATTCAAAATGAAAAAATTAACTTTTTTGATAAACGGCACAAGCTAAAATAAAATGTTAACTAATAAAATTTGTCGCCTGAATTATATCATTACTTTTCATTTGAAATCAAATACAAATTTAGTAATTTGTATATGAAGAACATATAACACGAAGCACAAAGTGCGCGCTCAGTGAATTTACGAAATCGCACGCCGTAAGTGCGCTCAAACTTTTTTGTTTCTATCATACGGTTCAAATGATTTTCAAATCAAATATCGAGCGCGAGTGTCTGGATGAGAATGTGTTCCTTAAGGTCGATAGAACCTTGAGTAAATAAAGTTCCTTTTCAGTCTAAAATAAAAACAAATTTAATAATCACTTAATATGTAGAGGTTTTGATAATTTTATAATATTTGCAAACAAACTTTTTCTTTTTATCCAAGTCGAACACGAAGTTCAAAAATCTAGAGGAGCCGAGCGTAAAGCGCGATGTAAATACGCCCGAGCGCGTAGCGCGAGGTGAATACATAATCGAGCGCGAAGCGCGAGATAAATATATGATCGAGCGCGAAGCGCGAGATCCAACAGTCGCGCGCCCTAGGCGCGCTCAAACTTGCGAGCGAAGCGAGCCGCGCGCGAAGCGCGCCATGAGAATGTGCCCGCGAAGCGGGCAGATTTTTTTTGTTTATTCACAAACAAAATTTGTTTTTAAACTTCCATACTTTCTCTCCCTGTCATCCCTACATCCTTTACACCCCCACCCCTCATTTCCCCTCCTTGTAAAAAAGTACGATGGGCGGACGGATACCCGACCGAAACTATAAGGGTTTCTGCCAGGAGCTACAAAACCCTAAAAATGGTGTGAAATTCGAAAAAAGTGAAATTTACTTTAGAACTTCTTCTCTGAAGGTTAAATATGAATATATTTTTAAATTCTTATTTTCAGAGAAAGGACGTAAAAAATCCTATCGAAACTGTAGAGCAAATTTGTTTTACTACTATTGAAAGAGTTTCAAATCATCAAAACAGATGATAACCTCAAAGAGACTACCTAATGCTTATTTTCATAAATAAACAAATGTCGGCCCATTCTTTGATATTAAGATCCTTAAAAAAAAGCTAAACTTTATTTTAAGCCTAAAAACCAAAAAATGGTCCAAATGCGAAAAAATGGGCATTTTTTTATCTTCATTTTTGAATTTCAAATACTGCTTTTTCAAAAAATAATTTTGTTTTAATGATACTCAAAGAGTTATATACCGCTCAATTCGATGGTACACCTGAAAAAAACCAAAAAGGTTACCCCCTCCCTCTCGGTGAATGTTTGTCCCAACAGAAAATTTTTCCTCATAAATTGCCATCCAATAAGATGACATTTTGCCGAAGTTTCAGGTGGAATGTAAAACTTTGGTTTTTTTAGGCGGGGTCACGTCAACAATAATGCCCCATGAGACGGTTGGTAATTCGTGACAAAAAACATCAGTAGCGTAAGTATCCGAAATTAGCAAAATATTAAAAATTTGAAATTATATTCAAAATTACTGAAAACTACAATTTAAATTACAATTATTCATGATTGAAAGATTGATAGTAAAAATCTTTTACTCATGCAAACAAAAATTCTTTTGTAAGAAATTACAACATTCTTTGCTTATAGAGATTGTTTAAAATATTTGAAGAAATTGTCTCAGATGGTTTCTCAACGAGTAAAGTTTTTGCTAAGTTATGTTTCCTTGATTAAGTTGAAACAAAGTTGAAATACTTTAAATTGTAATATAATATATTATGAGTTTTACGATATTGGCAAAGTCTAGTATTACGGAATTTTCCATACTGCTAGCCTTACTATTGTTATGTAATAATATTATTATAAATATTGACCGTGAATTGACTTTTATTTTGCACTTTAAAAAGATGAAAACGATCAAAAATTCTTGACGCAGTTTCGAGTATATGTTGACTGAAATTTTCATAAGATTAGCCCTAGGTGGAAAATTTCGTGACAGTAGACATACGTATGACATTATACTAAACATACTCACCAATAGAATCAAGGAAAACCATCCAGGTCAGGAACACAGAACCAACGGCTATCTGCATTTTTCTCAGGTATAGAGAAAACTGATTTAAAAGAAAAAAATTTTAGTTCCAGAATTGAATATTCACATCAATTATCTTACGAAATAATAAAATGTCGTCGCCCAGTTTTACCATTAGAATTACGCTGCTATTTTTTATGTATACACAGCAAACAGCAAACTAAGGATAAGAAAAATTGTAGACAGAAGAATTATACATAGACGGAAATATTATATATAATTCTAATTTCTTTTTCAACACTTTTTTATAGAAGAAATTAAAATTATACATAATTTCTTCCACTATGTATAAACTACATATATATCATTTTTCCGCATAGGAACAAGCACAATGTTTTGGTTTTAAAACTTTCTGAGGTTTCGTTTCGAAATTGTTCAATTGAAATACATTGGTTCTGTGCACTATCGCTAGGTATACTGAAATTTCAAACTGATAAAATTGCAGAGTTTTCAATTTAAAATGTATGTAAAAAGTGTATCTTAATCACATATTCCGCCTGTTTATTTCAAGTAATTTTTACATTATCATTAGAGAAAGTATTAGAATTGTGTACAATTTGACCCCCCCCCCCCCCCCTGTTTTTGTCAAATGTACACGTTTAAAGACCCTCTGAACCCGAAAAACAGGTTTTCGCGATTGCGTCTGCCTATGGGTGTGTGTGTAGATTTTTAGTCTGTCAGCACGATAACTTTTGAAAAAATTTACAGATTGGATTGCCCTTAGTATACTCTTTTACTGAGCTAAAATGAAGGCCAAGTTCGTGAGCCAGCCATTTTGGATAAAAATTCAAAAAGTTCAAACATTTTCAACATTTTTTAGACCACCTTTTTTTAAGATTTAAAAATTCTATGTACGGCTGTTCGTAGTATTCAAAAAGACGAACAATTTATCCTTATGACTTTTTCGATAAAAAACAAATTACCAGAGTTAGCATTTAGAAAATTGAAAAAAACAAGCGAAAATGAAAATGTTATGCCAAACCACGCACGATATGCAAAAAGGTCTAGAAGAGAAAAACATTGATTTTTAAACACCCTACATGATTGTCATAACAGCTTTTTGAATTATCTTTAAAAATCGAAAATTCAGATTTTGATCGCACAAAAAAATAATGAAAAATCGAAAATTCCATTTTGCGGTCAAACTATATAATATACGAAAAAAGATGAATCAACAAAAATTGTGCATTCAAAGAATATCTACAAATCTGTTGATAGTCACTTTTTGATAGGACGCGCAGTTTTTGTTTAAATTCGTAAAAAACAGCATTGAAAATAAAAAAATTAATTTTTGAACAAATGACACAAACTATGAGAAAAATGAATTGACAAAAGTTGCTCATCCAAAAAAGAGTTACACATTTTTCTGTAGTAATTTTTTGATAGGACGCGTAGTTTTTGTTTTAATCGTAAAAAATAACATTAAAATTGAACACAGTATATTTTTTCGAAAACGGCACAAGGCACGAAAAAAAAATTAATAACCAAAAGTTGTTCACCCAAAAAGGATCTATAAATTTTATATTGACATTTCTTAGATAGAACGATTAGATTTTCTTTTAATCGTAAAAAACAAGATTAAAAATGAAAAAATTAAACTTTTGGAAAAACGACACAAGAGACGAAAAAAAAATCACATTCTCACAAAGGCACATTCTCATCGCGCGCTTTGCGCGCGGCTCGCTTCGCTCGCAAGTTTGAGCGCGCCTAGGGCGCACGACTGTTAGATCTCGCGCTTCGCGCTCGATTATGTATTCACCTCGCGCTACGCGCTCGGGCGTATTTACATCGCGCTTTACACTTGGCTCCTCTAGATTTTTGAACTTCGTGTTCGACTTCGATGAAAAGAAAAAGTTTGTTTGCAAATATTATAAAATTATCAAAATCTCTACATATTAAGTGATTGTTAAATTTGTTTTTATTTTAGACTGAAAAGGAACTTTATTTACTCAAGGTTCTATCGACCTTAAGGAACACATTCTCATCCAGTCACTCGCGCTTCGCGCTCGATATTTGATTTGAAAATCATTTGAACCTTGCGTTCCACGCTCGGTTCTGTGCACCGTATGATAGAAACAAAAAAGTTTGAGCGCACTTACGGCGCGCGATTTGGTAAATACACTGAGCGCGCACTTTGTGCTTCGTGTTATATGTTCTTCATATACAAATTACTAAATTTGTATTTGATTTCAAATGAAAAGTAATGATGTAATTTAGGCGACAAATTTTATTAGTTAACATTTTATTTTAGCTTGTGCCGTTTATCTAAAAAGTTATTTTTTTTCATTTTGAATATATTCTTACCACAAAAATTGATTACGGGTTTGTAAGTCTTTTTTTGAATGCACAATTTGTGCTCATTTATATGTTTTCGTACCTTGCATTGTTTTTTCAAAAATTTGATTTTTTTTACTGTCAATTTTATTTTTACGAATAAAACAAAAACCACGCATCCTATCGAAACATGAGTCACAACAAATTTGTACCTCTTCCTTGGATGAACAAATTTTGTTTCAGTCATTTTTTCGTAACTGGTAATATTAGTCTGAAAATTTGATTTTTCTATTTTCAATGCTGTTTTTTACGAATAAAACAAAAACTACGCGTCATATCAAAAAGTGAACAATAAGAAATTTGTAGATCTTTTTTAGGTGCACAATTTTGGTAAGATGATCTTTTCTCATATCTTGCATAGTTTGACAGCAAAATGGAATTTTTTATTTTTCATTAATTTTTTGTGCGATCAAAATTTGAATTTTTTATTTTTCAAAAAATTCAAAAAGTTGTTATGAAAATATTATAGGGTGTTCAGGAATCAACGTTTTTCTATTTTTGACTTTTTTTCATATCGTGCGTTTTTCGGCTTAAAATGTTCATTTTCGTTTGTTTTTTGGAATTTTGAAAATGCTATAACTCCAGTAATTTTTTTTTTATCACGAAAAGTCATTGGAATATTTTGTTCGTCATTTTGCGTACTAGTAATAACCGTACATAGAATTTTCAAATCTTCAAAAAAAGTGGTCTCCAAAATTTTCAAAATGTGCTCACTTTTTGAATTTTTATCCAAAATAGCTGATTAACGAACTCGTTCTCTCTTTTTCGGCCTTAAAAAAGTGTGCCAAAGCTCAATCAAATATGATCATTTTTTCGAAAGTTATCGTGGCTACAGACAGACAGACAGACAGACAGACAGACTGACTGACAGACAGACAGACAGACACCTTGATAAAAATCGTATTTTCTAGCTCAGGGGGTCTCAAAACGTGGAGATTTGATGAAAACCGACTATGTCAAATTTTACATAAAACCAATACCTTCTCATTAGAATGAGAATGTAAAAAATGAAAAGACAAACGTTTTTCAACCAAACAAGGTCTGCAAATTTGTTGTAAACTAGTGTTATAAATATATATTTAAAATAAAAAATTACCTTTTTGGAAAAACGACACAAGCTACAATAAAATTTTAGTTATAAAAATTTTTCGCCTATAATTGTTTTTTTTTTCTTATAGGATGCGCAATTTTTTTCAGTAATAAAGACAAGACAATGAAAATACGAATGTTTCATTATCAATGCATATTATGAATTGTAATAATATAAATTTATTGAAATGATACATTTTTCAGGGTAGCTGAGAATGAAATTTAATACAGAATATGAAAAAAAAAATCAAATTAATCATGATAAATAAAATTTGTACTTTATTTTGCAATATCTGAATAAGCAATTCCAGGCCGTGGTACATAAATAAATGTAATATACATTTGACATAAAAGTATTGAACATAATGTACAAAAGTTCAGATTTTAGACAAAATTGAGTGCAAAGCACGAGATACACGATGAGAATATGTTCGTTAAAGCCGAAGGAGCTTTAACAAAAGATAATACACAATCACCAAATTACAGTTGTTGGTGCTTCGACCTTTAATTTTAAAAGGTCTCTGCTCAAATTTGGGGAAATACAAAGACTGAGCGCGTAGCGCGAGGTAATGGTATATTGTGTATCAAGGGCGTAAAGAAGGCTATTTTGACGAGTGTGAACTTGCCGCCCGAGCGAAGCGAGGTCGGCAGTCACGCGAGGCAAAATAGCCGTACGCCCTTGATACACACCAGACTTTTTGTCCTACCCTTCTTGAAAACGAGCATGTTAAGCAGATAGAGGATGTTTTGTGTACGGACGTAAAGTGTTATTTAGCGGGCGTAAAGTGTTATGTAGCGGGCGTAAAGTTTCATGTTGGCATGGCGGCCGAGTGCGCATGTGCGAACGTCACTGGGCTGGAAGCGGCCACATTACGCCTGCCTCACGTGCATGCGATGGCGCGTTTTCAAGGGGGGTCGGACAAAAACACTTTATCGAGCACGAAATAAATATGTCATCGAGCGCGAAGCGCGAGAAACAACAGTCCCGCGCCCTAGGGGCGCTCAAACTTGCGAGCGAAGCGAGCCGCACACCCAGCGCGTGATGAAAATATCGCATTCTATATCGATTGATTTTTTCACTCTACGCCCATCTGCTTCTATACAATATTGTTATGAAAATTTATTATATTCTGTAAATAAATATACCTAAAACTTTTAGTAAAGAATTTCAATCCTTCGTTTTTTTATGTATAATTAGCGCTCATTATAATCCCATTTCTTCTTCAAGTACTATAATATATAATTAATAATTATAATTAAAATAAATGTTGAAATGGCTCCCATTAGCTCTCAGACAAAGAAATTTCTTTAGTTCAAAAAATATTTTCTACATTCTCATCCGAGAAGGTATTAGATTTGTGTAGACCGTCCCCCGTTTTTCTCAAATTTCGATAACTTTCGAAAGAATTGACAGATTCGATTGGCCTTTGATATACTCTTTTAGTGTCCTTAAATGAAGGTCAAGTTCATTAGTCAGCCATTTTGTATCAAAATTCAAAAAGACAGAGCATTTTCCAAATTTGTGAGACCACTTTTTTTAAGATTTAAAGATTCTATGTACGGCTGTTCGTAGTACTGAAAAAGACGAACAATTTATTCTCATGACTTTTTTAGATAAAAAAAATCTGCCCTCTTCGCGGGCACATTCTAATCGCGCGCTACGCGCGCGGCTCGCTTCGCTCTCGAGTTTGAGCGCGCCTAGGGCGCGCGGCTTTTGGAGCTCGCGCTCCAGGATTGGCTTAAAATGTTCATTTTCGTTTGTTTTTGGGAATTTTGTAAATGCTAACTCTGGTAATTTGTTTTTTATCGAATGAAATCATGAGGATAAATTGTTTGTCTTTTTTAATACTACGAACAGCCGTACATAGAATTTTTAAATCTTAAAAAAAGGTGGTCTCAAAAATATTGAAAATTTTTTAACTTTTTGAATTTCATCCAAAATGGCTGGCTCACGAACTTGGCCTTCATTTCACGTCATTAAAAGAGTATACCAAAGCGCAACCCCATATGTTAATTCTTTCAAAAGTTATCGTGCTAAAAAACTAAAAATCTACAGACTGACAGACAGACTAACAGACGTTTTGTAAAAACCTGTTTTTTTGGTTCAGTGTGCCTCAACACGTGGACATTTTACCAAAAAGGCTGGGGGGGGGGCAAATTTTACACAAATCTAATACCTTCTCATTATAGGATGAGAATGTAAAAAGTAATAGATAAAAGTTGTTCTGCAAAAAAGAGATACGAATTTGTTATTAATAATTGTTTGATAGGACTCGCTGTTTTTGTTTTAATCGTAAAAAATAGCCTCGAAAATAAATAAATTGAGTTTTTGGAAAAACGGCACAAAGTGCAATAAAATGTTGATTAACAAAATTGTTTTTTTTTATAGAAAGCGCACTTTTTTTAAATGATGAAAACAAGACAATGAAAACACATCTGTTTTAATATCAGTTCATATTATGAATTGTAATAATATTGATTTATTGAAATGATATATCTTTTAGGGTAGCTGAGAATAAAAGTTAGTGCAAAATAACGAACAAATATTGAAGTAATCATAAAAAATAAAATTTATACATAATTTTGCAATATCTGAATAAGCAGTCCCAGACCGAGGTACAGAATAAAATATAATATGTACATATATGATATAATAGAGTGTAACTCAGTGTAAAAAAGTTGGCACTATGGACTAAATCGAGAGCGATGCACGAGATACGTGATATGAATGTGTTCGTTAAAGCCGAAGGAGCTTTAACAAAAGAGAATTCACAATCACCAAATGACAGTTGCTGATGCCCTTAACTCGCAAAATAGACCTTTTAACATTAAAGCTTAAATTTTAAAAGGTCTGTTTTGCGAGTTTTTTACGCTAGTTATGATTTTTGTTGTGGGTTTTCAGATACAAATTGTTTCTAGTATATAAAATACTATTTTTTACTGATAATTTGATGTTGACATAAATTATTTAAACAATTTATTATCGTCTTGAGTTGGTTGAAAAAATTTATTCTTACACCAGAACCCCGATTTCGTAACCCCCGATTTTGTAATTCCCAGAACTGCTGACTCTCGCCTCGGAAGGGATGCAGTACGCGATCACTCGGTCGAGAATATTGCGCAATAACATATTATGGAAACGTTTCAGGCAGCCCTGACTGTTTATGTTTCGATTCCCCCGATTTAGTAACAAGGCTATTTGGAGGCAACTCCCGACACTGCTACTAAATCGGGGTTCTGGTGTATTTACAATGATATTCTCTTAGACTAATGCTAGAAAGTTGCTGTTTTTCTAAAATTTTCCACTTTTTGTCCACTTTTAAATTATATTGAGGTAATAATTAATGCAAGTTAACAAACATAATTGTTTAAATAATATATTATGGTTTATAATTATCTTCACTTAGAGTAATGCTAGAAAGTTGCGGGTTTTTCTGAAATTTTCAGATTTTCTTTGACTTTTAATTAGGAACAAGTAGAAATATTCAAAATAAAGTTATTCAATTTTGAACGCCTCTAATTAGAAATAATACAATTTAAATTCCTTTGAATTTTAAATGATCAAATTTTCGAAATCCTTATGTATGCAAATATTCAATTTCTATTGTTTTAAACTTGCCCAAGTTTCAAGATTGAAGTGTGCAATTTTTACATTTTAAAAGCTAAATGAAAAAATTTTAATTTTAAACACTTGCTAATAATTAAATTTGAATCGCTTTTGTTCAGATGTATGATTTAATATTTCTTGCGAAGAATATAGCTCTAAAAATGTGATTGATTTAATCAAAGCGATTCTCGAATGAGATTATACTATAGGGTGGTTACAATTTTTTTTAAATTTTCATGCAATTCGCCTGGAAATTTGTTCGAATCCACACAAAAATAAATGTATTTTTTTTGTTTAGAAAACAATAAGATATTTATAGGTTCCACGAGCCCCATGAAGTACAACACGTATTTCCCATAAGAAGAAAATACGTTTTTTTTTAAATTTTATACAAAATCAACAATATTAGGTGAATCGAGTTGAAACTGAAGATTTTTCTTCCAAATTAGCCATAGAATACAAATAAAAACTTAGTTTTTGAATGTTACACGGAAAAAATTTATCCGTAAAAAAGTCACGAACTAGTAGCTAGGTCTCGGATATGAGAAAAATTCAGCAGATATTTATGTATTTTCGTAAATAACCTGCGAACTTTGAGAAAGATTGAAGAACTCGATGTGAAAATTCTAAAACGGTTCATCACTTTTTTTTACGTGAATAATTACAAAAATATTACGAGTGATTGGGAAAAGATTCTCAGAGCACTCACGAGCTTGCCCGACAAATCTGGGAACTCCAAACTAAGTCGCCCTGTACGTGGGCCACGCACACACGCGCGGTGCGTGTGTGCGCTCGTATGTGTGCCTCGAGCTCGTCGAATGAGTGGCTAGAAGTTTTATAACAGGCCTGCCCAAGTAGGGGAAAACTGCTCGTTCACCACATGTTCGAGTTCCACCACCACGTCCCTCTTCACAGGTCCAGAGGCTTGGGGGGTGATCGCTGTCGTGAAGTTGAATGAATAGAGGTCGGTGGTGGTGTTAAATTCCCATCTGGAAAATGAGCAGTTTTCCCCTACTTGGGCAGGCCTGTTTTATAATACCTATTTTGTTTGGCCTCGATGGCTGCGCGTGTTTACGCACTCCTGGTTTATGTTTAGAAACTGGTGAGTCAGCAGTGTTTGAGGTTCGAATCTTCTGAGTTGCGAATTTATAAATTAATATAAAATTGAATCGCACAAATAAAATTTTTCCTCTTTTTATTTCAGTCTGAAATTTTCAGGAACTGTTCGTAGAAAATTCGAACTGTTCGTAAGAAACTTCGAAATTTATGCATATATTTCTCATAGAAATAAGGATTTAATGTTTCATTTTTTTATCTCGTATCCGAGACCTAGCTACAAGTTCGTGACTTCTTCACGGATAAATTTTTTCCGTGTACCCCCATAAATATGTTTTATAGGGTCCCAAAAAAAACCCCGTAAGTGGAAAATTGGGTTTTTCGAGTTTTTGGCGCTATTTATGATTTTCTCGTGGTTTCTCAAGTACAAATTGTTCACAATATATAAAATACTAATTTCTGCTGATAATTAGATTATTATATAAATTGTTTGAAAAATTTATTATCATTTTTAGCAATTTGCTCTTCAAATAGAGTTATAAAGTTGCGGTTTTTTTCCTAATTTTACGACTTGTTATCAACTTTGCTGCTAGACCGAACAAATATTAAATCAGGTTTAACATAAATAACTGTTTAAACAATTTCTTATTATTTATCACAATATTCTTTGAGAATAATGCTGGAAAGTTTCACTTTTTTTCTATAATTTTCCACTTTCTATTCACTTCTCAATTAGTCTAAGGGAATAATTGATGCAATTTAACAAACCTAATTATTTAAACAAATTATTGTTATTTACAACTATCTTCTCCTATATATTCTTTATGAGGGCGTGAATATATAATGGCTCGCCACGAAAAAATGTCACGAAAGTAAAAAGTTTTTTTTTTGTACCAGAGATTATTTAAAAATTTTCCAAAAAATATATTTTCTCAATCAGGCACGAAGGGCATAAGTATCAACTTGAGTGCATAAAGAAGTATATTTTAGTTTTTAAGCATTTTTGCTCTCTGAATCAAAATTAGGTCCATTAAGATAGCACCTCCACAATCGAATTTGAGCACTCTTCTTAGCTCAGCATTTTGGGCTTTTTTAGGCTTTCTTGAGTACCAATTAAAATTTTTGGGCTACTTTACTTTTTTCAAAAAATCAATTTTCTTCTGGAGGTGCTAGCTTACATTCACCTAGCACATCTATTATAAAAAATCATAAAATAATAAAAATTCAATTGCACCAGAATTTCGGGCTGCTTTGGGCTTCTGAATTCCGCAAAAAAAAATTTCCCAAAATACTAACTGCGATTTTCGGGCTCCAATCCTTAACGTTAGAAGGCATCTTGTTTATTCCACGCAGATAACTTTGTCAAAAAATAATCTTTTCGAGAATTCTGCAATGTCAATAGAGTCAATAATGTCAATCGAGTAGAGTAAAGTATATTTTTGCGAAGGTAAAAATCAGAGACTCTATTGAGACTGTAAAGTTCTCTAAAAGATTATTTTTTGACAAAGTCATATCTGCGTGGTATAAAGGGGATTATTTTTAACATTAAGGGTTGGAGACCGAAAATTGGACCATTTTAATTGGTGCACAAAAAAGTCCAAAAAGAGCTAAAAATCCTGAGCTATGAAGAATGCCGAAATTCGATTATGGACGTGCTAGCTGAATGGACCTATCAAAATTAGTAAAATTTAACTAATTACTAGTGAAAATTTTCAGATTCGATTAGCGAAAAGTGAGCCACTAAAGATTAGTAGAAAATTACTAATTCGAGTAGCCGTGATATTTCCTAATTTAATAGTGAAAAACATATTGCTTTTTCAAAATGAAATTTTTCAGAACTGTATATATTAATTTGTCAAAAGTTTTAACATGGAAAACATGAAAAATAGAAAAGTTAAATAAAACGAAGCGATAGTGTGACATTTTTAACTCTGTTGAAGCAATAAGAAGGCCATATTGAGAAATTCTTAACGTGACCTAATGTGTTTCCATTTTCAAAATAGTTCCTTCTGATTGTTTGAATAAAATTAAGAAAGATAAGAACTTTTTACAATCTTCAGACTATAATGGATCAATATGAGATCAATATGGATCGATATATTAATTAATTATGCATATTCAGGATCCTCGTGCGCTTCTTTTGTACAGAATTCTGTTTTCGATTTCACAAACTTTTTCCGGTTGCATATTTTCCTTATTTTTCATAGAAAATTGCAATTATTCAGCAAACTTTTGTAAAAATTATTTGCCTTGAATGAGCATCAACTTGAATACGTATGAACCTGAGTGCCTGAGAAGGTTATTTTAATTACATAGCTTTTTTTCTTGTGCAAAAGATACCATGAGGTCTCTCTTAATCAAAATTTGTAAAATTTAACTAAATACTAGTGAAATTTTACAGATTCGGTTAGCAAAAAGTGAGCCACCAAAGGTGAGCAGAAAATTAAAAATTCGATTAGTTTAGATATTTGCCAATTCAGTAGTGGAATGAAACTAATTGCTTGATGCAAATAAATAAATTTACTTAGGACTGTATATAATAATTGCAAAAAAGGTTATCAAAATGGAAAACGTGAAAAATAGAAAAGCTTTAAAAAATAGCGTGATGGTGTAACATTCTCATCTCTCTTGAATAAATAAGGTCATATTGTGATATTGTAAACTTCTAACTGTTTGAGCAAAGTTAAGAAACATCAGAATTTTTCAGATTCTTTAAATTACAATGGATCAATAGACTCGAAATTAATTATACATATTCAGGGTCTTCATGTGCTACTTTACAATAGAATTCGTTTTTCGATTTTCAAAATTTTTTTCAGTTGCATATTTTCCTTATTCTCCATACAAAATTGCAATTATTTAACAAACTTTATAAACATTATTTGCCAGGAATAAGCATCAGCTTGATACGCATGAAATTGAGTACTCAAAGGATGTTATTTGAATTGTACATCTGTTTTCCTTATGTAAGAGATACTTTGAGGTCTCTCTAAATCAAAATTGGCAAAATTTAACTAATGACTCGTAAAATTTTACAGATTCGGTTAGCGAAAAGTGGGCTACTAAAGATTAGTAAAGAATTGCTTATTCGATTATTCAAGATATTTCCTATATTAATATTAAAAAACATCTAATTCCTTAGTAGAAACATATAAACATATTTCAGAATGTATATAGTAATTAAAAAAAGTTTATAAAAATGGGAAAGTTAAAAATAGAAAAATTTAATAAAATAACAACTTTTTCCATTTTCAAAATATTGCCTTCTGTTTGCACAAAGTTCAGAAAAGTAGGAATTTTTTTTAAATTACAATGGATCAATGATCTATAATTTAATTATGCATATTCAGGGTCTTCATGTGCTACTTTTCAACAGATATCTGTTTTTGATTTTCCACATTTTTTTACGCTTGTACATTTTTCTAGTTCTCCATAGAAAATTGCAATTATTCAAGGAAGCATGGATATATAAAAAATATATTGCTCATTGCCTCTTAAGTTGTTATTCACTATTTCTAATTTGTAAAGTCACGCGAAAAATAGTTTCGTTTATTGGAAGGTTACAAAATTCGAGGAAAAGATTGAAAAACACTTTAAACTTTATTCAGTCAATAAGTGAAAATATTTTCGACTTGTAAATCGGCTAAGTCATGCATCCGGGATCATGATACGTTATTTACAAGTAATTGCTCAATACTAGAACAATAAGAAATATTTTCACAGCTCATCTATTTTGGCTTACTTCATTCACGATACAAATAATTTTTTGTAGTAAATTGATTTGAAAAGTTTACAAACTTAAAAATGATTTAATAATTTATAAAAAAGTGAAAGAAATTATAATTAATAACGCTAAAAGCCCCAGATTTTGACAATACCAATACAGAAGCGAATTTAATGAAAAAAAGCATTTGAATTAATTATCCATGCTAAAATAAACAAACCAGACCTGGGATGTTTTCAAAAAAGGTATATAAAGGACAGAATGAGAAAACGTCCCCGGTCTACATAGTAGTTAACATTTTTACATTCTCATCATAATGAGAAGGCATTAGTCTTATGTATAAACTGACTACCGCGGATTTCTTTAAATCTTTACGTTTCGAGACCCCCCGAATCAGAAAAAACAGGTTTGACGATGGTGTCTGTCTGTCATCGTCGTTCTCGTATGTTTACCGGATAGCTTTTAAAATAATAATCGGATTGGATTGTGCTTTATCACACGTTTTAAGGGATCAAAAAGAAAGATCGAGTTCGTTAACCAGCTATTTTGGATAAAAACTTAAAAAGTTTAAAGCATTTTCAAAATGTTTGAGACTAATTTTTTCAAGATTTAAAAATTCATTGTACGGCTATTCGTAGTACTTGGAAATTCGAACAATTTATCCTCACCACTTTATTTGATAAAAAGAAAATGATCAGAGTTGTAGCATTTGCAAAATTAAAAAAAAAACGAAAATGAAAATTTTAGGTCAAACAACGCACGACATGAAAAAATGTCATGAAAAGAAAAACGTTACTTTTTGAAAGCCCTATAAGATTATCATAACAACTGTTTGAATTTTCTGGAAAAATTGAAAATTCAAATTTCGATTTCACAAAAAAAGAATGAAAAATCAAAAATTCCATTTGCGTTGAAACTTTGCAAGATGCGAAAAAAGATGCAAAGACAAAAATTATGCGCCCAAAAAAGATTTACAAATTTATTATGGATAACTTGTTGATAGGACGCGTAGTTTTTGTTTTATTCATTTAAAAACAACATTAAAAATAAAAACATTTAATTTTTGGACAAACGAAACAAGTACGAAAAAAATAAATAGACGAAAGTTGTTGATGCAAAATAGTTATTTGTGATACAAGTGCGCAAAATAGGTGATTGTGTGCGAGTGTGAATTTTGCGCGAATGATGCAATCGCACGAGTTACCAATCACACGAGTTACCAATCACCTATGCGCACGTGTATCACACGCTATTTTTTGCAACTCCCGTCCGAAAAAGTTGTTAGGAGGAGCAAACGAAAAATACTAATTTTATATTGCATAAAGTGGAGTAAAGAAATATGTTTGAAAGAAAAGTTTTTAAAAAAAGTTTGAAAAATAAATTTAAAAAAAAAATGTTTGAAAAAAAATGTTCTGAAAAAAAATGTTGTGCAAAAAAATCTTTGAAACAAAAATTTTGAAAAAATGTTTGTTGAACAAAAATTATTTTCAAGAAATGTTGACGTTTATGCTCTTTTGCCCGAGGGATGGGGGCTACGAAACCCTAAAAACAAAACTTCAATCATTAAAAGATGTGTTCAAGTTAAATCTAAATTCATTTCAAGAAGATACTAACACCAGTGTTTAAAGTTACCTATGCGAGTGTCTAAAGTACCTCATCTCGAAAGTGCGCATGCGCAGCTTTTTCATCAGTGCCTAAAGTAAGCCATCTTCAAACTGCGCCTGCGCGAAAAGTGTTCGCTCACAGTCTACTCAAATAAGGGCCTTTAGGCACAATTTAGAAGCATGAAAACGTCAACTTTTGAGGTGGGTGTTGCAAAAAAGAGCTTTTGCTATTGAATATTTTTATTTAATTTAAAATTATTTCCTCATTTTGAAGTTATTTTTAGTAAAATATACAAATTATTGGGACAAACGGTTTCTTTAATTTAAAACAAATAATTTTCTGAGCCATTCTGAAATTCTGAATCTCTGATGTTTTCCATTTTCGATACTGAGCAATTTTGAAATATATTTACAATTGTAAATTCGCCAACTTGTTTATTTTGAATGTTTATAGTTTAAAATCATGAAATTTTGAAAGTATTTGAAAAATGGGTCTATCTTGAATATTTGCAATTGAAGATTTTGTAACGCTTTATGTGGCTTATGGTACTCCCTTATCTCTGTGTTCCTTAATGAATGAAAAACCTACATTTTTAACATTGTTAGTGATTCAAATGTGGTCAAATTTTGTGTTTTTAATATTTGGCTTGGGATAAGAGGGGGAAATTTTTTAGTTTAATTTTTTTTAAGTTCCGAATTTGAAGTTTTCAGTTTATATAATTTTCATGTTTAAAATTGAGCAGGTTTGAATACTTAATTTTAAAACAGTTTGATTCATAAGGCCCCTTTAAAATTATTCAGTTTTCAAAGCTTGAGTTTGAAAATGTTAGTTTTTGAATCTCAATTTTTAATTGTTCAGCCTGAAACGTTTTAAATTTAAATGTATTTTTCTTCAATATTCTTGAATTTGAAATTTGAACGTCAAAATCTGTACAGTTTAAAATGAAATGCCGTAAAATTTGAACAATTCTGGAAACAAGTATTAAAAAGTGTATGCAATTTCTATTAACCATAAGCATTTAAAAAAAATCATTTGACCTTCAAATATCCAGAGTTATTTTTTGAAATTATGTTTCTTTGAAAAAAGCTTAGATTTTTCCCTTTGAAAACCTTCAGGGTAAAAAGTGGATATATTATTATTTATTCGTAAAAATAAGCATTCGGTAAGTTTTTTGCGGATACCGTCTTTTTCAATGATTTATTGATGTTCGCTAAATATTGTTGAGTGAACATATTTTGATGCCTGTATATATTTAATAATTCTAAAGAAGAATTAAACACTGCACTTTCTAATTGAGTTTGATCTGGTCAGCAACGCTAACCTACCAAAATGATACATTTTGAAATTTCTAATGTTCCTGATTGAGCAGTTAAAAATGGAGAAACTTGTTATTATACCATTAAGCTATATCCCTTTCGGGGTAAGCGTGACTCACTCCATGAGGAAGGGAGTAATGTGAGGAAGGAGGTATTGATTTTTTAGATTGATCTAGAATTCTTGTGTTATTTATTTAAAGAACACGTTGGTTCCGCAACACTGCCCCAACCCATGTTGCTGATCAATCTCTCTAGCGATCACCCGAAGTGAAGAGCCTCACAATGTCATCATGCAAAGCTCCCCCCTCGGGCCCATTAGTATCCAAGGTCTTTTGTTTCAGACATCATTTACTCCACTGGCACTCTTCTTCATGCATTTCTTATAAACTATTTTTTGACACACTTTCCGATCTTGGTATACCTCTCTCGCTTCCTTCACGTCCATGCATTTTCTCATGCAAGATCTTGCGTTTCTACGGCTTCTTATTTCCCTTCGAATTAGGTTCGCATTCACATATTCTAACCATTCTTTCCGCGGTCTGCCTCTGGGCACACTGCCATTTACTTTACCTTGATACACTTGTTTCGTTATTCGTTCATCTTTTATTCTCTCAACATGCCCAAACCATCTTAACGAATTTTCTTTCAAAAATTTCAACTCGTGTCTCCTCTACACCACATTCTTTGAGGATTATCTCATTACTCACTTTGTTCATCAGTGTTTTTCCGCATATCATGCACAGGAATTTTATGTCAATCGCGTTAAGTTTACTCTTATCCTTTTCTTGGTAGGTCCAGGTCTCGCTATCATACAGTACAGTCTGTATAAATATAAAGTTATGTATTGTCCTTTTAGCTTTACTTGATGTATTTTTACTTCTGATAATGGGCCCTGCTCTACCGATAACCTTTTTACCCTCGCTTATATGCCTATTTAACTCTCCATCTATCTTTCCGTCATTTGTGAATAGCCCGGTGAGAAGAGAAGAATAGAGAAAAATTAATATGTTCAGATATAAACGAAAGAGTGAGCATTATTTAATTTTTTTGAATGTGCTAATTTTCCATCGGGAGAAGTGCCCAACGAAAGAATAGGTTTATCTCCGAAACCAATTTTTTTTCTATTTCCTTAACGATTGCCACTTGTATTGTGTTCCGTGCAGGCGAACATATTTTCCATTTTTTTAATTCCTCTTAATGCGAGCAGTAGACACACCTCTCATGGTTATTTTTAATTCCATAATTACATGCTGTATTTTCGATTAATTTAATTCTTTCTAATCCGTCACCAAAATGTGTGCGCTTACATGGTTTCTATTCCTCCGTGTGCAACATAAGTTTGGAAATTTCAATTTTTTTTCTCATGGTTATTTTTAATTTCATTCTGACATGCTTCATTTTCGATTATTTTAATTCCTTCTAATCTGTCCACAAAAATATCTGCACTTGCATAGTTTCTATTCGTTTTTGTGGAATATAATTTTGGAAATTTCAATTTTTTTGTCTACCATAACGGTGGAGTGATTTTAATAATAATATTTTATATTGTCTTAACTTTTCATCCTTTATCTATACCGTTTCCTGCTTACCACTTTTTTCTGTATTTGACTTTGAATTTATGGTTTAGGTTAAATTTTTGCAAGTTGGCCACTAAACATCTCTTCTCTCCTCTCCTCTCTTAAACCCTAAAAACGATTTCAGATGTTTAGCAGTCAAGTTTCAAAAATTTAACCTAAATCAAAAATTCAAAGTCAAACAAAAAAAATGGTAAGTAGAAAATTTAAAAAATTCGGATTTCGACTATGCTGGACCAATATTACTACAATGTTATATAGATCGTTTTTTTGATTCAGGTATACTTTTTTTGTGTGGCTGTGCACTCCATGCAAATTTGCACATCAGTAGTGCGTGTTCCAAGACAGATTTCATGTGAAATCAGTCAAAATATGTTTCTGTTCGATAGATTAATAAAAAAATGTTCACATAATTTACCCAAATAAAATACTTATTTATTTAAAAAAATGCATTTATTTCAATTCACAGTTTCGCCTTAAAAGTTACATTATTCTATTCCTTTCTATTCTTTCTTTGAAATTTCTCCACTTTTTAATTCCTTCCAATACGCTTCCATTACATTTTTCTGAGTGAATTAAAAAGACTAGCTTTTGCGTCTTCAAAGTGACATTATTCTCTTTCTTTCTATTCTTTCTTTTGCATTCCTCCATTTTTTAATTCCTTCCAATACACTTCCATTAAATTTGTCCAAGTCGATTAAAAGGAATAGGTTTTGCTTTTTTTTCTACTCGTTGGTGGAACTTTCGATGAAGGAAAATTGACGTATTGATGGGAATTCAGATTCTGAATTTTTTTGAATTCTTCTCCTGTTACCGGGAGGCTCCAAGATATACGTACTTGTCAACTTTTTCTAATCTCTCATCATTTAGGACAATGTTGCACGTTTCTTTCTCACTTTTTCCCTCAAACAACATGATTTTGGTTTTATTTACGTTAATTTTGAGGACCATGTTATTCATGCTTGTATTAAGTTTATTCAACATTCTTTGCAAGTCCTCGATTGATTCTGCCATAAAAATCTTGTCATCTGCGAAAGCTAACCCATGTACCTTCACTGTTTCGAGAGCTACACCTTCTTCGTCGAAGAGGGCCATTCTTAGACACTTATCCATAAATATGATAAATAGCCATGAGGGCATAACGCATCCTTGTTTCACGCCTTGCATAATATCGAAACAGTCACTCAGTTTCCCATTTACCCTTAGACTCGCTTTACTACCTGTATATATTGTTTTTATTGCTTGTAGGAGCCATCCATTGACTCCGTACTCTTTAAGGACTTCCCAAAGTTTACTTCTATTTACCTTGTCAAATGCTTTTTCTAGCTCAACAAATGCACAGAAAACTTTCTTTCCTACTCTCGAACTTTTTTCTGTGATCTGTCTTAAGCTAAATATCTGATCTGTACATGATCTTCCTGGCATAAATCCACTTTGGACTTCCCATATCTTTTCTTCTGTAATTTTCATTACCCTACGAATAAGTATTTTTGAGTATATTTTACTTACGGTACTTAGTAAGCTGATACCTCTGTAATTATTGCAGTTGCTTTTATCTCCCTTTGTTTTGTATATTGGTACGATAATCGCTTTTCTCCAATCGTCTGGGACTTGTTCCGTCTCGATACATAAATTTATCAATTCGCACAACCTGTGAGGTATGTACTCGCCACCGTATTTAAGCATTTCAGCGCTAATACTGTCTATACCAGCAGCCTTACCATTTTTTAAGTTCTTAATTATATCTCTAACCTCAGTGACACAGATTTTTTCAATTGGGTTCTCTAGTGCATTATTTTCTATGTCGCAGTTCTGTTGCCCTTTATCTTCACCTCGTAATAATTCTTTAAAAGAGTCTTTTAAAGCGTCTACCATCCCGTCTGTATCATATAGCATTTCACCTTTGCTGTTTCTCATGCTGACAAACTCTGTATTTTTACTTTTCTTCATCTCTTTAAATAATAGTTTCATGGTTTTTTCAAAGTCGTTTTATACTTGCTTTCCTTCTTCTGTTCTGATTTTATCTTTACTTTCCTTGACTGGTCGTTTAACTTTCCTGTTTTTGTGTCTGTAATCATTTTCAAGTATATTTCTCTTCTCATCGCTAAGACCTGTTATGTTTAACGTTCTCTTGTACGCGATTTAATTAAAGATTCAATATAATTGTGTAATCTCGTTTTATTAAATTTTACGGTATCAAAATGTACTCAAACAAAATTTAATCATGATTGGTTCATATTGAGCAATACGAATATTGAAAGCAATTTAATTGATTTCCAGTTTAAAACATTGATCAAGAGAGCGAATATAACTGAAGTTCAAAATGGGTTTGTAAGAAAATGCCCTGAACAAAATGTAATCCCTAGTTTTTTCTGTGTATTAAGCGCTCATCATGATCGCAATCGTTCTTCAAGTACAATAAAATATCATTAATAATCATAATTAAAAAAGGTATTAAAATAGCTTAACATTTTTTATTTTAAATGGTTTTTAGATATATGTATACAGGTTACTTGTATCCAAAATTAAGATTTTATCTCAGCAGGAATTAGAAGCAAATAAATAAATTAATAAGTGGACCTGGGGGGATAAGCATGTAAAAATGGCCCCCGCACCTATTAAGCCTATATTGGCACCACATATTGCCATCTATGTGAATATAAAATCCTGCAAATTTCATTTTTTTGGAGATATCGAGGGGGGTGTTAAATCAAAAAATCATTTTTCGCCATGACGCCCCACCACAAAAAATCTGACAAAAATGTATGTTGTAGCAGAAACTTCAAGGTTTGTTTTGGAAAAAATTGGAGGTGTACCTCTCAAACATAACCTCAAAAAAATATTTTCAAAAGTTGAAAGCATTTTTTTACCCCTATTTTTTATCCAAAAATATCCAAACTTTTTTCTGAAAGTAGTCTTTTTGGTTTACACAACATATTTTTTGTTCGTCAGAATCGCTTGAGCCGTTTTCGAGAAAAACCCATCTTTGATTTAACTCCCCCCCCCTCCATAACTCCCAAAAAAATGAAATTTTAAGGTTGAAATTTGCAGGATTTTATATTCACATAGATGTCAATATATGGTGGCAATATAGGCTTGATAGGTGCGGGGGCCATTTTTACATGCTTATCCCCCCAGGCGCTTTGGGATTTTTGATCGTAATAAGATGTTCTTATGTATAATGCAAGAATTTTCGATATACCAGATAACTTTTGAAAGACTAGTCGGATTGGATTGTGCTCTGGCACACAGTTTCAGGGACCAAAAAGTAGGATCGAATTTTCGGTGAAAATTCAAAAAGTTACAGCATTTGCAAAAAGTTTGAGACAATTTTTTTTTAAGATTCAAAAATTCTATGTACGGCCATTTGTAGTACTCTGAAACTTAAACAATTAATTTTTCCGACTTTTTTTGATGAAGAAAAAATTATCCCAGTTATAGCATTTTCAAAATCCAAAAAACAAACAAAAATGATCATTTTAGGTCAAACAACGTATGATATGAAAAAAGTCAAGAAAAGAAAAACGTTGCTTTTTGAAAGCCCTATAAGATTATCATAACAACTTTTTGAATTTTTTCGAAAAATCGAAAATTCAAATTTTGATCGCAGAAAAAATAATGAAAAATGAAAAATTCCATTTTGCACTCAAACTATGCAAGATACGAAAGACGATGAATTAACAAAAATTGTTCCCCAAAAAAGATCTATAAATTTGTTATGAATCACTTTTTTATAGGACACGCAGTTTTTGTTTTATTCGTAAAAAACAATATTAAAAATAAAAAAATTAATTTTTGGACAAACGACATGAGCTACGAAAAAAATGGGGCAAAAGTTCTTCACCCAAAAACAGCTGCAAATTTGTTACTAATTATTTTTTGATAGGATGCGTAGTTTTTGTTTTATATGTGAATAACAACATTAAAAATAAAAAAAATTAAATTTTGGACAAACAAAACAAGCTATGAAAAAATGAATAGACAAATGTTGCTCATGCAAAAAAGAGCTATAAAGTTGCCATCAATAATTTTTTGATAGGACGCGTGGTTTTTGTTTTAATCGTAAAAATAACATTAAAAATGACAAAATGAACTTTTTGGAAAAACGACACGATGAGAATGTGACCGCCCAGCGGGCAGTTTTTTTACACTACACATGTAAAATTACTAATATTGTTCAAGATATCAGAAATTCTTGAAAAACGTATCGAGAATCTGTTGCTACTGACTTCTCGTTAAAATTTGGTATCAATCGGATCTATCAGGGTGTCTACTGGGTAGGCAAAAAAAATTCCCGTACATTTCCCGTACATTCCCCACAACTTTCCCGTACATCTTTTTGAAAATTCTAACACAATTTTTTTTAAACTACGGTCGCTATTATCGTAATGTTTTTTGCGCGGTAAATTGAGATCTAGCAAAGAGATTTAGGGTGCAATTTTCCTATCATTTAAATTTAAAACCAGCGCTAAATATTGTGATAATAGAGATAATAATGTGATGAAATGAACAGTGTAACTTTGGTAATTTTCTTCATTTATTTATAGTTATATAATATTTATATAATTTTTATCACATACTCATCGATAGAGAGATCACCTGAATACTTGAAAGGTGCATTTTCATTCAACATTTTCGAATATCACTTTAATTTTTGTTTTTTCTTCTCAATTTCTTCAATTAACACATTCCGTTCGTTATCCAAAGCCATTTTTTTATTTTCCAGTTCTTGAACTTTTCTGGCTGTTTCTCTTTTCTTTTCTTCTTCATCAATTTCTTTTTTCTTCTTTGTCGTTGCTCCTTGAGTACTTCAGTGTACCTGTTGTGGGTGTTTTGAAATGCGTGCACCATGGACTGATTAATCTCAGTCTTCAAAATACCACCACGTTCCGTAACAGCGTCATAAACGTGGCGTTGGACAATCAAAGATGCTTCTTTTTGATTTTCCACAAGGCATTCTTTATTGACAGAAAAACCCCTTTCGACTGCAGCGTTGTCATGCCATAATATAAGAACCATTTTCACGAAAATCTTCAAGTTTTTGAATTCATGTTTCGAGCCGAGAATTTTCATCCACAGATGATCAAGATGTGTTTTTTTTTCGGAAAAAAAACGTCATTTCATTCTTGACATTACCAATTTGGATAAATCTGGAATACTCGGGGGAAACAGATTCAGTCATACTGGGAATCAAAACATTCTTTTCGACAAAGATTTCGAGCGCTCGTTTCAAACGTTTTTCTCCTCCAATTCCAACTATGGCCGGATCTGTGCATGTTATTGCTCTTGCCAAAGGATATTTCAATGAAGACCGGTCAAAAAGTTAGGATATGAAAACTTGGAAGCATTTTTTACAATCTTGCTGGAATAGAAGAATGTCTTTCTGCGAAAAAATTTTGGATTTCAATAATTTCCTTGCGCCGAAACCTATCGATATCTTTGATGGGCGTAGAGTCCAAAACTTCTTTCTTCACGATGCGAGTCATCGTAGTATGAACGATCTGATACAAAGCAGTGTGAAGAAATGGAGCCAATGGCTTATCACTTTGAAATTCATCAAGAAATGGTTCGATTTCTCGTGCAAACATTTCAAAGAATCCCAGTGGGCACGAAATTTAAGAACGTAATTGGAACGTCCTAAAAACGTTCCTTGGACGTACAAGTCAAAAGACGTTGTTTGAACGTTTTAAAAACTGTTCTAAGTCAGACCAAATAATGTTCTGAAAACGTTTCATCTTCCAAATACGTCCTTAAAACGTCTCTGGAACATTGTATGTTTAAGGAACGTTATTCGGACTGACTTAGGACGTTTTTGAGTCGTTCTAATAACGTTCTTTAAAGTTTGTGTCCACTGGGATGCCAGTTTCGCAGGAAGGAAATCGTCTTTCACCAATTTTCGTACAATCTCGAAACTTTTGCACTTTGGATGTTCGTTTTTTGGTCGATTTTCAAAAGAATCAACGTATTTTTTGATTGATTCCAAAATCAACGAAATTCTCTGCGCAACAGGTGCATTTTAAAGCCATCTGAAGTTGCAAAATGTCAATGGAAACTGCAGGCAATTTGTAATCCGAATGAAATCTCCTCGGCGAGCAGGAACGTCCTTTGAAAGCACCGTGAAGAGTGTGAATCCCACATGAACCAATGTCCAAAAGTTGAGGGTCATCTTTTTCAGGTCTCAACTCAGCAGAAAGTAATTCCAAAACTTTGAAATTAGCATTAGGACCATCCATGGAGATTTGCAGAATATTTTTCGTGTCTCTATCAACAAAAGCTTCTTTCAAGCCTTTGAAAATATCATTGGCTTTAGCACTTCTCAAAAATACAGACATACAGTCCATTTGCTGCGATTGGCACTATTTATTCAGAGATTCGTCGAAACCAACCACGTAAAAGTCACAGTTTTTGATCTTCTCGTTCAGTTCAGATCGAAAATAAGGACCTAAGCCAAATGTAACACCGTAAGAAATCTTATCTTTTTTCAGTTTCATATTTTCCGCAATTTTACTATCGGGGAAAATTGCTTTTATCAAAATGCAGTCACTTTCAGCATCGCGAAGGGAACGATGCGTAATTACAGCCTGCAAACACCAGCTTATCTCAGCTACAGTCGTGGATTTTTTCATAAGAAAGAAATCAAGCGTCTTTTTTTTGATGATCATGTGGGAGGAGCTGAGAAGCTGAGCCTTGCGTTGAGTCTGCTTGAGTTTTTTTTGAATCCGGTTGAAGATCGATCATCGACGAGTTGATATTTTGTAGATTTAGAGGTCGATGGTTCTGAATCTTTCGTAGGCAGAGTTTCGGGTTTGAGAATCCATTGACTTATCAAAGGCACAGTTTTTTCATATGCTTTGACTGCTTGTTTATGCTTGCCGCCTTTCTGATGACTCCTCAGAGCTGTGATTCCCATACTCTCAACAGAAATTGGGCAGTGATTGCACCATTTGCATCTTGCAGCATATTCATCCTGGGGATGGGGTTCAACCCAAAGAAATTGGATCTCCCATTCCTTTTTGTATTTAATTTTTCCACGCACTGTACGCTTACTCATCTTAACCAAAAGTGCAATTCCTCTGCAATATGATAAAGCCATACTTCGTTTTAATTTCTCATAATTATTTGAAGTTATTCTCTCTTTAGTAATTGCCTATGTGAAATTGACGATTGATTACTCAAAAATGCGACAGTCAAAAATTTTAATTGATATTGTACGTTTCTTTCGCATAAATAAAATCGATGTTCTTTCGGAAAAATTGCAGGAAAACGAATTGTTAGAATTTTTTACGGAATTTTAGTTGCAACTCTTCACAAGAAATTATACAACTATTTTAAGTAATTACTTTTCTTGCAATATAGCAATAGCAAACAACGAGTGGGCATTATTGAATTAAAAGATAATTTAAACATTAAAAAGTCAAAACAAAAATATCAATTTTTTAGGTTATGCGGCCGATACAATATTTTGAATGTCAATTTTGGGAATGAAATTCATAGAAATATCATTTACCTTTTATGCTACATTTGATTGATGAAAACAATCAAATCACGCTCAACGATTTGATACGTAATTCGTAATTTTACAATTTTGTCGCATGTCGAAGATTTTTTTAGTGCAAGTTTTTTTACTGGAATCTCACAGTTTCTAAAATGTTAACATAAAATCACGCCTAAATTAATTTTCAATGGCTGATCAGTCATCTTCCAAGTTTTATTCAAATCCTTTCAAAAATTGCGTCGAAAATCCACAAAAAGTCCAACATATCTAGATATAAGGATTCTTGGTATTTTTGTATTGCACTTGCCGACGATTCTCTCTAGCGAATCTGGATATTGGCTCTCAGACAATAAAAAATGTCTTCAATTTGATGAATTATTTTGTTAGCCAACCTTTGTTCTATTTAAAGAAATTTGTTTTATTTCTGTCACAATTTTTCTGTAATGTAAATGTAATAATGATGGGTGTCACGGCAGAACCATGTAAGTTCCAAGAAAACAAATATTTAATAGATCCGAAAAACGTTCTCAAAATTCGAATTATTTAAAAAAGAACAAAAAATAAAAAAGTACTTTTGAGAGGTAATGGATCTCTATAGACATATAAAAAAATTTGAAAAAGTTAATAATTTCCGAAAAAACCTCATCAAAATTTGACTTCGGCCATAACCAGAAACATATGTTACGAGACAAACAGGAGGCTCAAAAGTAAAAAATTAATTTTATACAATCGTTAATATAAGGATGATTGCTAAAAAATTGACCATTTTAGACTATGAGATTTTCCGCAAAAACAAAATTTCCAAACTGCCTAAAATATATTTTTTTAAATAACCAAGAGAGTATAAAATTATGAAATTAGGAGATCAACGAATTTATATGTGATGGATACGAATGTCACACGTTTTTCAATTTTCAAGCAGTAACTGTTGGTGGAGGTCATATGGCCATTTGCACGTTACACAATATGATCTTCTTATTTGTTTCAATAAGGATTAGAATGTTCGACAATCGCGTTATCTTATCAAATTTTTCTATTTGTCTCGTTTCCCATTTCGGTAACTTCCCTTTACTTAATGTACGTACCACCCAAAACAAATTCATAAATAATTCCTGTATATGCAATTAGTAGTTTTCCAGTACCGAATTATTAACTATTTTAGCTAGTGATGCATGTTAAGCATTGAAAAGATTCTTGAGAAATATCGTGAGATGAAATTAAAACCGAGATGATCATCTCGCCTCGATCGATACTAATCGAGCTTCTTGTATTATATATTTTTTACATGGTAATTTTTCTATAAAAAAAAGATAAAAGTTAAATATGCGCGGGGGAATTTCTTCAGATCTTGAGTGCAATAAATTTATTTAAGCATTAAATGTCTGATTTTATGTTTTTCCCTAAGCGTGTAGCGCCAACATAATTTTATTCACTTGTCAAGATACATTTATTTATTATTTAAGATCGGGATATTCTTCCAATCGTTTCGCACCAATGTAGGTTTTTATCCACTCGTAGTAATATGGGATTCCCGTAAAAAACGTAGGGTGATCGCCACAATAATTGCTCTCAAAGATCGAGAGAGCGGTCAAATTCCCTTCGATAACTCCTGGATTTCCAGAATCTCCGCTGCACATATTCAAAGCATTATTTTCCAAAACAACAAGACGGTCGGTAAAATTATTCACAACTCGGGGATCCAGTATTTCAACTTGTTTTTTCACCAAACGTCCAATCATTCCATTCTAAAAATGATAAAAATAAAATTAATTTACAATAAAATAATCGAAAAGAACGCACTTTATAAATTGGAATCAGTGATAAATGGATCAATGAATCCAATCAGTATATCAGTAAGCATACATTGTTTCCAAATAATTTGAGATCATTAGCATAATTTGGATTTCTTTTAATGATTAAGAATTTCACAAAATAATTTTCTTGTATTACCAGCGGCGGATTTAGGTATTTGCCGCCCCTAGGATAACAGAAATTTGCCTCACTTAGACTAATAGAAATGAATCACTCAATTTTTAATCCACTGTAAGACATGTCGTTATCAAATTTTTCCGCCCCCTCCCCAAATTTTGCCGCCCTAGGCTGCAGCCTATGTAGCCTACATGGGAAATCCGCCACTGTGTATTACTTTTATTAAGATTATAACTTACAATATTTCCGTAGAACATTTTTTTATTTTATTTAAACGAAACTTACACTTTGTTTTCCAAATCCCGTAACTGACATCATCGCTGGAATCTGCATTTCCTTCACTGATTCAGGAGTCGCTAACTTGATGAATTTCACTGTATGTGTAAGTTTTAAAAGTTCCCACAGCTAAAAAATCAAAATTGACCTCATTGTTAGTTCATTGTAATAAAAAATTTTCACTACATTTTACTACATTTCTTACGATCCTTCGAATTTTTTCACTGAACTTTTATTCAAAAATGACTGATAATCATATGTAATAGTAAAAATTTTACTTAAGTAAATTAGTGGCCGCCCTTTCACTAACTCAGATTAAGAAAGCGCATTAAGTTCAGAGAAAAATTTAGAAATCAAAAACAGTCTATTCATGTTTCGGCATAGAAAATAAGTCTTAAAAATTCGCTATCCTAAGATTTTTTGAAAAATCGTACATTGTCATTTTTTGTAAAATTTACATAATACGTTAATTTTTTTATTTTATTTCATATATTTTGAATTTGAATTTATCTAGGAGAAAATCTCATTTTTATATACCTTATAAAATGGATAATTATCATAGCTTTTGAAAATTCATCCAAATTTCAAATAATTTAGCATATTATATAGATTTAAGAAAAACGATGTACGATTTTTCTAAAATTCTGAAAATAACGAATTTTTTAAAACTTAAAGCCCTGCAAACCTTCAGGATATTGATCGATCTATTTTAAAATTTGCGCAGGTTATAAGGGACCTAAAATAAAACTTTTCTGTGATAGGCTATTTTTCATTTTTTGATGTTTAATTGTTTTTTTTTTCTATCCACCTATAGTGTCTACTAAATAATATTTAGATTCAAGTCCACAAAAATAAACAAATTTTAATTTAAGGCCACCCAATTCCTACCTTATTAATTTTTTAATCAATTAAAAAAAAAAATTAATTTTTTTGTAATTCCAAAAATATAGAATTGTGCAAACGTTCCTTAGTACCTTTTCTTCAATTGTCCAAGTTTTTAACTCGATATCTTATTTCGTGTCAATCTGAGTTCTTCCAAAAGAATGTCGTTAGGGTGGAACTCGGGTAAGTATGACAGGGCCTTAAACTAAATATTTAAAAATGAAATAAAAAAATTTTTGGTTCATAAATTTTTCAAACTTTTAATATTGTAAAATTGAAAATTAGAATCCTTTAATGTATGAGGTTTTATTTCTCAACCACCATCTGTTTTGGTGATGTCACCCATTTTTTTTTTTTTTTTTTATACCATTAAGCTATTTCCCTTTCGGCGAGCCTCTAGGGGTAAGCGTGACAGTACCCGATTCGGGTAGTGTTTCTAGGTGGATAGTTTCTTGTAGTAAATAACTAAAAGTGTGGGCTCACCACACCCACGACCGCCAACAGCAACGCAGTAGTATCAGACGGTCACCCATCCAAGTACTAACCGCGCCCAACACTGCTTAACTTCAGTGATCTAACGGGAACTGGTGTTTCCAGCGTGGTACATAAAATTGTTCAATGTTTAATGAGTTTGCTTTGAAATTCTTTCGAGTCTGAAACGTTTAATGTTTTTGTTTTTCAATTTTTTTCTGGATAAAAAGAGCAATTATTTTATTTCCAACACTTTGATTCTTAATTTTCCAATTTTTTCTTACGATGAAAGTAAACAATTCTTTATTTTCCAGCTTTTTTTTAATCTAAAGAGGGACATTTTTTATTTTGAACATTTTTATCAAGCTTGAAGGGAGAAAATTTTGGTATTTATATCTTTTTTTAATTGGCGAAGGTAATTTTTTATTTTAAACATTTTTATTTATATTTAAATTGAGGTGAAACAGGGCAGACTATTTTCAAAACCTTTCTTATGATGAAAGGGACGGATTTTTTATTTTCAATTTTTTTCTGAGTCAGAAGAGTGCAGTTGTTTATTTTAAACATTTTAATTTAATTGAAAGGAAATACATTTGGGCATTTAATTTGTTTCTTAATTGGAATAGGAATTTTTTGTTCTCAATTTATTTCTGAATTGGTATAGATGCACTTTGCATTTTTAAGATTGTTATTTAGTTGGAAAAAAAGGAAATATTGGTTAATATTTCAATTGAGAAAATTTTACATTTTGATTTAATTGGAAGGGAGGAGATTTTTTATTTCATTTGTTACTTCATTGGAACAGGGAATTTTTGTTTACAATTTATTCTTGAATTCGAATAGGGAATTTTTTATTCTTAAGTTTGAAGAGAAGTTGAAAAGGGGAGAGGGGAGCAGAATAGCACAAGTATGCTTGGACGGAGTTTGGAACAAGGAGACGAGAGGCAATTTGGGAAATTCGAAATGGGAGGAAGAAAGGACAAAAATGAGGAGGGCTTGTGATATACGTGAAGGAGTACTGGAGTGGCAGGACATAGAGTTAGAGTTATTAGTAATACAAGGAGAAGAGAGATGGAGAAAGATTATGGACTCGAGGTACAATAGATGGTATATGATGGTCAAAGGGTTATTGGAACCTGCATATTTGCAAACAAATAAAAAGGAAGACAAGTGGAATAGGGTGGTACGGTTTAGAATGGGAGAAGGAGTGAGAGCTTGTAGATATTGGATGGAGGAAGAGGACAATCTGTGCAGAGTATGTGGATACGAAATGGAGTCATGGGCACTGAGAGGAAGATGGACAGTTGAGTGTGGATGAGTGTGTGAGATGGATTTTGGATGGTAATGGAGAGGGAGTGACGTGGATGAAGAAATTGGAAGAAATAAGAGAAAGCAAGGGAACAGAGCAGAGCCAAACGGGTAATCCTATTAAAGGAAAATTAATAGCAAAAAGTTAACTTTTAAAATCGTTGAAAATGTATTTTATGGTAAGAGGAAACGGAAGCCCTGGAATATCGCTCATTTTAAAGTTTAAGAATTATTAGTATTAAGATTATTGTTATTTTAAGTGAGGCGAAGCATTAGAATATAAGCAGCGGTTAAGTTAATTTGTTATTTTTTACATTTTGGTTAATAATTTATTTAAGTTGAGATGAGGGGGGGAATTCAATAATTTGTACATGTTGCTTAAGATAAAAAGTGGGGAATTCTTTTTCAATTTTTTTCTGAATTGAAAGAGAGACATTCTCTGTTTTTAACATTTTCATTGAGTTGGAAGGGAGTAAATTTTAGTTTTGAATTTTGTTCTGAATTGGAAGAGGAATTTATTATTTTTAACATTTTTATTTAATTGGAAGGAAGGAGATTTCGGTATTTAATTTGTTCCTGAATTGAAAGAGGGAATTTCTGTTTTCAATTTATTTCTGAATTGGAATAGGGATATTTCGTATTTTTAACATTTTTATTGAGTTGGACGACAGGACATTTCTGTTTATATATTTTTTTCTGAATAGGAAGAGGGATTTTTTTAATTTTTAACGCTTTTGATAATATTTTGATTGAGTTGAGGTAAGAAAAATTCTTTATTCACCTCTGACGTCACTTTTCAGTCCCTAGGGGCTGAAAAGTGACGTCAGATGTGAATAAAATATCGTATGCGCCACGGGGGAGAGGCACTTTTTCTCAACCTAGGTGCATAATATACTATTAATTTTGACATTTTGCTCGGGATAAAAAGTTGGGAATTTAAAAGAAAATGCTTTCTGGATTGCAAGAGAGACATTCTTTATTTTCAACTTTTTTATTGAGTTGAAAGGGTGGAAATTTTAGTTAACATTTTTTTCTAAATTGGAAGAGGGAATTTTTTATTTTTAACATTGTTTGTGAGTCGGATAGGGTCAAATCTTGTATTTTTAATATTTGCCATAAGATGAAAGGGGGACATTGTTTTGTTTAATTTTTGTTAAGTTTTGAGTTTCAAATTCTCAATTTATATCATTTTAATGTTGAAAATTGTGCAGTTTTTAATAGGGTAAGTGCGGATACTACTGCGGAAAAAAAATCAAGACGACTTTTAAAGATAAAAAACAAGTGTTTGAATGAGAAATTCGTTACGCATTAATTCGTGAAGCAATATTTGGTATTTAATTAATAGAATTCAGTCGTTAGAACGTGAAGAAATTAGATTTACTGGAAAAATGCGAATCTAAAAAAAATCTTCCATGTAGATATTACTGCGGGTTTGCATGAACAACTGAGCGTCAAATACTGCGGCAACCCTATTACTGCGCTGGTAATACTGCTATTTTATTTTAAGTGAAGTTACCAATAATTGAGGAAATTGAATCCTTGTAATTATGTTTTATATTTTTGATCACATGGATTAAAAATCACTTAGGTGAAAGACACACTGAGACACTGACAGGCATTATCACTAGCGACTAAGTAAGGTTAGTTTTGCGATTATGATATAGCGCCTGGAAAGCCGCAGTAAAACATGCAACAAGGCAAATCGTGTGCCAAATATTGATTTAGTAAAAACTATCAGTATCGGAAGCATGCGAGATTCAAATTGCAACAAATTAGTTAAAAACATAGTAACTGGAGTTGATTTATTGATGATAATTAAAAATATATCACATAATAATGTTCTGAATTGTTTCAAAGCATTATATACATTCAAAACATTCTAAATCATTATTCATCTTTGAAACCGCAATAATCAGAGCATCCGCAGTAGTACCCACACTTACCCTACTTAATTTTCAAACAGTTTAATTTCCAAGGCTTCTTTAAAATTATTCAGTTTTTAAAACATTAATTTGAAAATGTTAGTTTTTAAATCTCTTAATTTTTAATTGTTCAATCTAGAATGTTTAGTATGTAGATAGGTGAGGGGGTTTCTGGCGTACTTTTTTCCATACGATTAGCAACTTGGGGCTAGAATGTAGAAGGCTGTGAGATTCGTTTTGCTCCTTGTGCTGACTTACGAATCACAGTGTTGAAGTATCCAATATCGATATTGAAAATCAATACTTGAATCGGAAATCAATAGATACTTGAATCACGGAATGGAAATTTTTCACCCAAAAATATGGAATAGGATATCTGACGTCACAATATTAAACTATTAATATCTGCTATCCTTGGAATTGAAGTTTTTCGCACCAAAATAATATAATTTATATAGCGTATGTGTATGTGTGAGGGAGATTAAAAGTGCTGGGTGATGAGTCATCATCCCTCAGATAAGTGGGCCGACGCTCGGGAGATAAGGTGGTGACGTAGATTGTCGTGTTGCATTTCAACCCCCGTATATTGATGAATTTATCGTTGAATATAATTACTTTTTATTGTCAAGATAATTCTGAGAAAAATAGTCGGTGTCTTTGATGTCGGGGTGTGATATGATTATTTTGAGGGGCGTAATTTTCTGCGAAATGTATTTTGCAAGTTCAAACAGGTTTCAGCACAAGAGTGCATGAACATTCCTGATGACATCATAGAATAATATTGCGCAATTGGGCCAGCCGAAATAAATATTTAACTAATGCGCAGAAAGATGACGATGAAATTTGATACGGAGGGCTGTGCATGACATCCTGTTTTGGCAATATAAATTTGATTTGTTGCTTCATTCTAGATAACACAGGTTAATTTAAAAAAATTCCCTTTGACATTTGCCGGCATCAGGCGTCAGGGGTCTCATATTTCATATAATGTTAAACAATTCCTGGTAAATAAAATTTCATTCTGATGACGTCATCCTCGTTCCAGGAATCCTTATCTACAGTGACATCTTCTTTTGGCAATATAAATTTGATTTATTGCTTCTAGATAACATATTTTAATTAAAAAATTCCCTTTGACTTTTGCCGACAACATGCGTCAGGAGTCTCACATTTCATATAATGTTAAACAATTCCTGGTAAACAAAATTCCATTCTGATGACGTCATCCTCGTTCCAGGAATCCTTGTCTACAGTGACATCTTGTTTTGAGAACATAAATTTGATTTATTGCTTCTAGATAACACATTTTAATTTAAAAATTCCCTATGACCTTTGCAGACATCATGCGTCAGGGATCGCATATTTCATATAATGTTAAACAATTCCTGGTAAACAAAATTCCATTCTGATGACGTCATCCTCGTTCCAGAAATCCTTATCTACGGGGGGCTACCATATTTCATCAATATTGAAAGAGTCGATACACAGATGAAGAAGGGAAAGATGAAGTGAACTAAAATTGAGTAAAAACGTATTTTCAACTCTCATGTTAATTATTGCAACATATAGCGTTATAATGCGCAAAAGTTTCTAGAAATTTGGTAAAGGTGGGGGGTCATCATTAAAACCATCGCTGAAATTGTTTGGTGTAATGTGAAATCACCTTGTGTAAAAAGAGTAAAATCTTATATACGAAAAAGTTATATAAGTTTAAAGAGTAAGGCAATGAAGAAACTTGTATTTACTAATCTCATGCAATTTGAAAGTCTGTTCCTTGAAATGATTAATTTTTATAATCGGAATGTGTGTGAAGAAGTGATTGAGAAATGCCATCTTTATACATTAAAATTGTATGTATTTTGAGAGTAAGAAAAAATCTGAATAAAAAATGTCATTTAAAATCAAATTCGTATTTTTTCATGTACTAGATTAAGGGCAGGTAGATGTGTAAGCAAAAGAAAGATATATATGTTTGAAAATAATCAATTTTATTCAGAAAAACTTAATATTAATACAAAAGATACTTATAAGCTAGACTTATCTATCCAACTATTGTGAGAGTCGTCGAAAGCTAACCATTTTACAAATAGCTTATTTTCCCCGCTTTTTCAGTACTTTTTCCACAAGATAAATGTCTGGATGCCTGTCTTTGCCAAGTTCTTGTTCATAAAAACTACCTGCAATAGCTTTATCTTGATAATCTTTCAGCATATACGTCACAGGTTCGGTATTCTTAACATGACTTATATACATATAGTAAATATTTCAGTTGTCCAATTCGGTGTGTAGCCTCTCTCAAAAACATGCTTAAATTTACTTATACATACTCTATCTCCAACTTTAAATTCCGTTTTCTTAACTGCTTGTTTTACACTGCAATTTTTGTAAACATCATACAACAATTTTTTCTCATTTTGATTAGTAATATCTTTTGGTTTCATTCTAATAGTCTGGTGTTTAGCATCGATTTGAGACAAAATTAAATCTTTCAAAATATCTATCCACTTATAATTACTCCGCCATTACACACAGTCAAGATGTAATTGTATCCTTTGTTTACTCCCTCGTATTTCAACAAGATCAGCTTGCCAGGTGTCATCAATTCCACGGATGTCAAAATGTTGACGTTGGTAATTTTTTCTAGCCGGCTTGTGCAGCTCCTTCACCAACTGCAGTTTCTCAATGTCCATTTTTGAGTTCATTCAGTCTGGTGTCTACTTGACTAATGAGCTCTGAATTTCGATACACCATTCTTTGAATTGATTCAGTATCAATGTTCGCATTTTGAAAAAGTTTATCTGTGGAATTTTCCAAACTTTCAATCATCATATTATTGTTAACTACTACAGTCCGCAAAGAAGCAATAACATCGTAGATAGTCTGAAGTTCGCGCTGTATCATATGTTGCACCATATTCAGATTAACAGCATCATTCTGATCTTGTGCATCAGCCACTTTACACAGCCTCTTATTATTCATGTCATAATATCCTTCAGATGTGACTTTGAAGCTAAGTCCAGGTGGACGACGACTTGTACTCTCTGCTCGCTTGGAATGACGTCCAAATACATCGATGCTCATCTTGCAAATGATGAAAATCTTGACAAAACACTCATTAATATATAATTCCAGCTTCTCGTAGTTCTTCAATAATTGATATAATTTCGTTTGTGTGACTTGGATTTCCAGCTGCTTGAGATGCTAGCAGTAAGCGTAATCGATCTACCAATTCAATCGGGTTATCCCAGTAAATGTAGTCCATCCGACTTCCCTCTCTAGCAATCATGTGTTGTGGGTTCATATTTTCACCCGATGTTGATTTCCGGTCTTTACTTCGTCTGTCTGTATTTTTTTATGTAGGAGTTAATTCCATGATAAAGTTTTTATATATACTAGTAGCCTTGCGCGCGCCTATTAATTTTTTGTATGAAAAAGAATAAACCAAATACTTATTTTTTCCATGTTATTTATTATTAATTAATGTTACAAAATATTTGTAAAAAATAATTAGAAGGCACTACATGTAGTGCCTTGTACGTAGCCTTCCATAAGGAGCTCCTTTTCATTTTTCTCTGTTGAAGCTAAAGGAGTAATGGATTTTTCATAATTTATTTGTAGGTAAATTCTGCCACCGTTATCATCTTGAAAAAATTGTGAATATAATTATAATTCAATTTATTATAATCAGCTCTTATATTTGTTTAACACTTAACTTATTTGTAAATTATATTGCCGTAATAGATTTTTTATTTTATAAATTAAAAGAAATGTTATTTATAAAATAAATTGTGAATTATTTGTTTTAACATGTATATGCGCATATAAATTTCAAATTGATAAATACTGCGAATAATATTAATTTTCATAATTATATAAGCTTTACAAAGTTTAAAAAAATGAATGATACATAGAATAGTGGCAGTAATTACCAATCTTTCAGTTTTCAAGAAATATGATAACAAAATTTTAAATTGTCTATTTGCTCCGCAATTATTGCTGTTTATACTTTATAATAATCCTTTGCCACTAATATTTTATTATGCATTGAGAGATGTAGTAAATTTTGTTCATGAAAACTTAATTTTCTAATTTTTATTATAAATGATGCACGATATTACGAAAAAGTAAAATGTATTTTAGTATAGCTTTTTTATACATGAAAATTTTTATCGTATCTGTTGTTTACGTCAAAATGATTAAATTCTTTTATTATAAGAAGAAAATTATCCTGTCGATAGAACTTTCCAGGCCTTTATAAACGTTACAGTACCTTTCTTATTAAAAGCTAAATCGAACAAAAACTTTTCAAACAATATTTTTTTTTCCTTTTGCGAAAATTTGTCAATTTTTTATTTTTCAAAAAATCTATATTGGTTGATTAATTCGTGTTTTTGTTTGGAAAATAGTGTCTTTAGTGTATTTTTTTCAAAATAGTAGTAAAGCAGCGTCATTGCTTGAAAAAAGTGTCAAATAGTGTCAATAGTGTCTTTTGAGCCCGAGGCCTGAATTTGTAGTTTATTATTCTAAGGGCGGCTACAGCCTAATTTATTTAAGAATAGTGACCTATTCAATCCGAAAAAAGCAGAGAAATTGCCCTACAAAAAACGTCGGATTGAAAATTATTCGAAAGTATTGGGTGTGGTGAGCCCACACTTGTAATTATTTATAACTACAAGAAAAACCTAGAAACACTACCCGAATCGGGTAGTGTCACGCCTACCCTGAAAGGGAAATGGTTTAATGGTATATATTGTATTTTGAATGCGAAGTTGTCTAAAAGCAGATGTCCAGAGAATATCTCGGGAGTGCGCAGCAATTATTTTTAATTCGACGTTTTTTGCAGCAAGACTCATTTCTAATCCAAAAAGTGACTTAAAGTAAATATGTGCATCAATAGTGTGACTGATGTTCTTTTGGATTTGAAAGCATTTCGAAAAATTCAATTCATAAAACTTCAAAGAATTAAAGTTAAAATTTAAAGCATGGAAATAAATTGGAAAAAATTTAAAACTCCAAAAAATGTAATTGATTTTAGTAATTTTAAAATGATTTTGGAAAAATACAAGGGAATTCAAAAGAATTTTATTGAATGTTGAAGAATTAAAAATGAGGTTAAAACACTTCAAGACGAATTAAACACAAACTGAAAAAAATATCCATTGAAAAGAATAGAATTATTGATTTAATTCAAAAGAATTCAAGTAAATCAACAAAATTCGAAAGACATAATAAAATAATTCTGAATGAATAAGTAACAATTCAGGGTGAATTCAAATTAATTGCAAAACATATTTGAAAATCTCTACAAATCTGTGAAAACCTAAAAAACCCCTCACTTCTTTTTAATGAATTTCTTAAAGTACAGTGAAATATTATAAAATCCCGTGAAATTATATAACATTTTAAAGTATTTTCTTGAATCCTGGAAAATTTTTGAAAATACCTTAGGAGCTTTTAAAATCCATTAAAATCATTGAAATCTTCGGAAATCGCATAAAATTCATTTAAATATTCTAAAATATATTGAAACTTTGCAAGTCCTATGAAATAGTTTCATATATTCCAAAGTTGTAAACAAATTCTTTAAACTCTCAGAAAAATTTGTTCATTCCTCTTAAAGTCATTCAAAGCCTTTAAAATTCCCTAAAAAATTAATAATATCTTGAAAGTGCATTAAAGTCTTTAGAAATACTTTATAATATTTTAAATCATTGCAAATCCTATTAGGTTACCGAAATAAATTCAAAATTGCTTGAAATCTTCTGATATACCCTAAAACCTGACATAGGTCCTATTAAATCGATCTATATTTTCGAAATTTTAGAAAACTCTTCGATACAATACCCCATGCAAATTTTTTCAAATCTCTTGAAAATGCTTTAGAATCTTTTTAAATACTATAAAATATTTCAAATCCTCTGAAACCAATTGAACATTCCTTAGAATCTTTTGAAATACTGTTAAAGTTAGGAAATCCTTTCAAACCTTTGGAAATCAATTGAAACATTTTAAAGCTCTTGAAAATGCTTTAGATCTTCTAAAATACCATAAAATAATTCAAATCCTATGAGTAACATTAAATTACTGAAATCAACTCAAAAATTCATGGGATCTTTCAAAATACCCTAAGATATTTAAAATCCTTCACAATATTTTAGAATTCCTTGAAATTTTTGAAACTCTTCAAAATCCCTTGCAATTTTTAAAAGCATCCTAAAATATTTCCAATCCTTTGAAACTATTTCAAATTATTGAAATCCTTTGAATCTTTAAAAATCTCGTGAAACTTTTTAAAGCTTACGAAAATGTCTTGACATCTTTTAAAATACTCTTAAAGTTCTCAAATCCTTTACCATTTTTTGAAATTCCTCAAAATTATTGAAATCTCTTCGAAATGCTTTGGAGTCTGTTAAAATATCCTAAAATATTTCAAACCCATTAAAATCTGTTGGCATTCATTGAAATTATTGACATCTCTTTCAAATGCTTTGGATTCTTTTCAAATGCCCTAAAATATTCCCA
>CAKNYM010049391.1:0-29063 GCA_932195095.1 Andricus curvator
GATCTCAGTATTTTTCTTCGCTTAGTAGTGGTGATTGAATACAAGACCGTAAGGTCGTAGCTATAATAGTTTCTTTTATGGGCGTGCTGATAAGCGAACTAACAAGTCAGCATAATACTTTTCTAGTTTGGCAATTTCCTGTCTATAAAACTCAATATGTTAAAAAAAAATGTTAACCACAAAACTATTTTAGGAAAAAAGTAAACTGATATACTGTATCTTTTGAATAAACATATTCTTTATGACAATTAACATTCATTACTCAAGAACTTTGTTTGGAGATAAAAGATCATATTATTAAAATTGCTAATTTCCTAGCTGTATTTATTTATAATATTGTTGTACAGAAAAGTACATTAGAGAATCAAAGAGCCTGAAGACCTTAAGAATTTAATTCTGAGAATCATTAAAAAATAAATTTCAAAATCCGTTAAGAAATTGAGCCTGTAGAAGATCATAAACCGTACATTCCTGGTCTTGACCATGGTGCTTCGTAGTTGTGTACCTCTTACAGATAACATTTATTATACAATAAAACTATATATAGAAGTATTTTAATTTTTTTTTTACGTTATCCATGCCGAGGCTTCGAATGGTTAAATCAGAAAACATATATGAATTTTTTTGAAAAAATGATATTAGGTGATTTTTTTAAATATGTTTTCAAATAACATTATAGAACGTCTAATGAGCCGTTTTACAATTTTATTTGAAAAATTATTTCTCTTATTTCAACTTTTGTACAATTAATTTGTATAAATTAATTTTCTTGAGTATTTGTTTTGAAAGAACAGTTTTTTGAGGAACACAATTCTTTTCAAGCTTTCTTGTGCAATTTTGTTGCATTATTTGTTTTTTTAATGGTTATGTTGTTTTAAAAAATGTACTTTCAAATATTAAAAATATACATTAAGCCATAAAGCCTGGGTCGTTCTCTAGCGTTCGGTTCTTTTTCCGTTCTCTAAAGTTCGATTCTTGGTCAACCAAAAAAAAAAAAAAATGATAAAAATGAAAATTACTTTTCAACGGCGATTCTTTAGTTTACTTTATTTATATATTTTTCGAATTTTATTTAGTTGACGTATAAAACATTGCTGAATTTTCTGAGGTTTAGTCGATATTGTTATAAAATAAAACAGTTCATTCAAAATACTTTAAAAAGGAAGTATTCATTTCAATATACTCGAAAAATGATTTTAAATCGATTTGACTCACGTGCACGTGACCAGGATGTCAAAAATGCAATAATCTCATTATTCGTGAATTTTTTTTACGATAAAATAGTAAGTAATTCTTTTTGATTAATGCATAGTACAATTCTTCCAGCATTTTTTTATCGGATTTTTTTGTTGATTGTGGTTCTGATACATTTCCCAAACACAGGCCTCACAGTCCCTATGGGATAAAATATAGGGACCAAAGGGTACTTTTCGTCACGCTCATAGGGTACTTTTACCGCGCTCGAAGGGTAAAAAATTCAGGATAAATTTATAAGACCTCAAAACAATTCAAGCTAAATTTCAACGAATTCGAATGAATTAGAAACAAGTTTAAAAGTCAAAAAAATTCCATTGATTTCCGTAAAATTCGAATGAATTTAGAAGAATTTAAGATAAACGAGAAAAATTCGATGAAATTCATAAAAATTCAAGGTGAATTAAACAAATATCTTAATGAATTGAAAACAATTTTGAAATGTGAAGAAACTTTTATGAATTCAGTAACTTTGAAATGAGCTTAGAAAAATTCAAGGCAGTTCAAAAGAATTTTATGAAATTCCTAACTAAAAAAAAATGCATTGAATTAAGTATAATTGAGTAAATTTAGAATAATTCAAGTGAAGTTAAAAAAATTCAAGGGAATCCCAAAGAATTTAAAAGAATTCAGGGTGAATTTCAAAAAAAAATTTCAAATCTTTTCAAATCTTGGAAACTCTACTAATTTCTAACTAAAAAAATGACTAATGACTACAAAACAATTCAAAAAAATTCATTTATTTCTGTAAAATTTGAGTGAATTTAAAGGAATTTAAGGGAAACAAGAAGAATTCGATGTAATGCATACAAATTCAAGGTGAATTAAAAAAATGGAAATGAATTGCCAAAAATTTAAAAATATGAAAAAATGCATTGAATGGAGTAAGTTTGAAATAAATTTTAGAAAAAATTAGAGAGAATTCAAAAGAATTTGATGAAATGCCTAAAAATTTAAGTTGAGTTTTAATGACTTCAAGATGAATTAAACAAAAACTTTTGAAAAATCCATTGACCTGAGTAAAATTGAGTGCATCTAGAAGAATTCAGAAGGATTTAAAAGAATTCAGGACAAATTAATAAGAATTCAGGGCGAATTCCAATTGGATTAAAAAAAATATTGGACAATCTCTTAAAATCTTTGGAACCCAACGAATCCCTCACTTCCTGTGAAACAATTTTTTGAAATCCATAAAAATATTAAAATCTCTTAAAATCCCATAAAATTATTAAAACCCTTGGAAATCCCTTGAAATTGTTTAAATCTCTTGAAAATGCCTCGGAATCTTTTAAAATACCTTAACATATTTCAAAGTCTTTTTAATCCATTCAAACTATTGAAATAAATAAAAAAATTCCGGGAATCGTTAAAATTTCCTAAAATATTTCCAATCCTTTGAATCTTTTGAAATCCCTTGAAACTTTTTAAATCTCTTAAAAATGCATGGGAAACTTTTAAAATACCCTAAAATATTTCAAATCCTTTGAAATCCTATTAAATTACTGAAATCAATTAACAATTTATTTATAATCTTTTAAAATAACCTAGAATATTTCTAACCCCTTAAAATTTTTTGAAATACCTTGCAATTTTTTCAAGCTCTAGAAAATGCCAAGGAATTTGAAAAATACCTTAAAATATTTCAAATCCTTTGGTCATTTTATCAATTAATCTGCAGAACCAATTATATAAAAACTTTAAAAAAATCAAATAAATTATGTAAAATTGAGTAAATTTATAAGAATTCTAATGAATTAAAAAAATCAAAAGAATTTCAAAGAATTCAGGATAAATTAATAAAAATTGAGGGTGAAATTAAAAAAATAATTTTAAATCTCTTCAAATCTTTAAAAACCTACGAAATAACTCACTTTATTAAATAAATTCTTTAAAATCCACTAAAATGTTATCAAATTTCTTAAAATTATTAAAATCAGTTAAAAATTCCTTGGAATCTTTTAAGATTTCCTAAAATATGTGAAATCCTTTGAAATCCTGCAAAATACCTCGCTTCTCGTGAACAAATTTTTTATCCACTAAAATATTATAAAATCCCTGTGAAATTCTATGATGATATTTTCTGAAATCCTGGAAAATGAACTAAAATACATTGAGAGTTTTAAAATCCCTTAAAGTCATTGAAATCCTCGGAAATCTTATAAAATAACGTGAAATCCTTTAAAATATCTTACGATCTTATAAATCCTATAAAATCGTTTCATATATTCCGAAATTGTAGAAAATTCTTTATGCCAATTAATGAAAAATGACTCGGAATCTTTTTAAATTCCCTAAAATATTTCAAATTAAAAGCTCTTGGAAATGCCTTAGAAGTTTTAAAAAAACCCTAAAATCTTAAAAATCCTTTTAAATTATTGAAATCTATTACAATTTTCTCGGAATCTTTAAAAGTAATCAGAAATATATCAAAAGAATTCAAGATAATTCAGTGACTAATGTGATCTTTTCATTTAAAAAAGTGAATAAAAACTGATTTGAAAAAGTGCCTAATAGTGACTGTGTGTGGCAGCCCTAATTATTTTTTTACAGTTACTTCTTACAGGAATTCCCTGATTTTTGCTATTTTTTTCAAAATGCTCTTGGAAGCTTTGATCTTATTATAATTTTTTTTGAATTTTCATGAAGGGGCTGCAAATAGGGTACCATAGGGACCAAATCTTGAAAATAGGGTACTTAGGGACCTTAACTGAATATAGGGTACAATAGGGGATACAGGGACCGGTATGTGAGGCCTGCAAACTACAAAAGATGAAAATTAAAATAATCGATCAAACCGTTTTTGAAAGCAGCGGAAATCCGGAAAATTTATCCTAAAATACAAAAATCTTTATTATATTTCCACACATTGTTTGTTTGTGGTTTGCGAATTAATTTTAAGTAAAGGACAACATATGAAGTGTTCAATAAAAGAAACCCTTACTTTTAATAATTTTTCTATTTTCCTAAAGATAACTCAGGGAGTAGAAGAATTTTTTGCAAAAACCTGAAAAAAAATTCAAGTATTTATTCTAATATCTTCGCAAAAAAAATTTTCATGCAGTTGACTCAACGGTGCATAAACACGATATCTACAAAGCCATAAAATTTGTATTCACTAAGCATGATATCTCTGTTTGGAACTGCTGATTTGGACATTATGAAACAAAATTCACGTGTTAAAGATGTGTTTGATCACTTGAAAAAATAATGTGAGAGACATGGTTCTATTTTTTAAGCAAATTCATATTTTTTACAAATTAATGTCGCGAGGGTCTTGAAAAATGAAAAATCGACCTTGAATATATTCAGTTTCTAATGATTTTTCATTCTTTTGAATTTCTTGAAACGCTTTTTACCTCTTCCAAATCCTTTCGAATTCTTTTAAGTTTTTCAAATCTTCTTAATTCTTCCGAATCTTTAGTTATATCTGGAATATATTTTTTTTTCATTTTATTCATGAAAGCTATGAATTTGTTATCTTCAAAGCTATAAATTTAATATTGTTCCATTTTTGAGCAACTCAAATTGAAAAAATTTCAATTTTTAACACGTTGGATTTGAAAATGTTTTATTTTTATGTCGCTAAATTGATTATTTTTCGAAATTTAATATTAGTTGATATTAAAAAATAATAAAATAATATTGTGATAAATTTAAGCAAGTGCATTATTTTTACGAAACTTATGTCAGCAGTCAAAAAGTTTAACGCTTTTTTTACACATTTTTTATATATTTATTTCAAAAACATTAGTTTCCAATTATTAATTTCACTTTGTGTACACTTCCTAAGATTTAAAATTATTCCCAAAGAATTTCATATATTGTGAATTGAACACTATTTCCTTTTACACTTGTGTGGTTTCAATCTTAAAATCAGAAAACGAACCAATTGAAGGAAACAGGAATAAAAAAATAAAACATCTCTGCAAACCAAAATCGTTCTGCAAACGAATGAACATTATTTATTTTTAATTTTGTACGTTTTTATTTAAAAAAGATCAGTCTTAACTTTGATCAAAATTCACAGTTACTATCGACAGTTGCATTATTAAAATTGATTGGGTGTACCAATACTTTTAATTTTTGAATTATTATTGAGTTCAAGAACAAATTAATTAAAAAAGTGCGACCTTTCTGAGATGAACAATTTTAATACTTTGGATTTTTCTTGCCCAGCCTAATTTTCCCAGAAAAAAATTATATTGGAACCAATCGACAAGAAAATTCCATTGATTGATAGGTTGTTCAGTGCCTCAAAACACTCCCATACTAGTAGCGACGTAGTCGTTGTTCCATTCAGGACCATTATAGCAGCCCTGCTGTCTAAGCATATACGGATGTTTCTTTTGTTGCTATTTTGTTGCCCAGGCCATCATCTCAGATTGCAGGACTGTGGCGTAGGACCTCATCGGGATTGTGAAGTTCATTCCACTCCTTCTATGATATACGCCGGCTCCTGCTTTCTCCTTGTTCCTGGAGCCACCTGGAAACCAGTTGTCCCCATTACTGAGCAAGTGTGCCTCGCTGTTAACCCATACCTCCTCCGTAGATAGGCTTACACGATAATTCTTGTCGAAGAGATAGCGACTAGGCGCTTTGTCCCTGAGCATGCTAAGGGTCGGCCTAATTGCGATGTCAGTTGGGATCTGCAGTGCTGCCAAAATCCTTTCGCCGTTCACCATATTTAATCTCCAGGCCGCCTTCGCAGCGACTTGTGTTTCCACTGTTTTTAGTAGAAAGATGTAAAGTTGATGGCACGGAAATCCTTGGGTGAAGTATAACCGATCCTGCGTACTTTCGGAATGAAGACTACTCTCGTACCTCTCCATGCCGTTGAAGCATATCCCAGCGTTAGGCTAGCCGTAGCAAGTCTCACGAGCGGCCCTATGATGACCTCTCCAGCTTTCTATACAAAGACCAGATAGATGTCATCCGGGCCAGAAGGATGGCATATGATGATATGATATTATGATCCTTGTAAGGACGGAAAAACTTAGGGCCCACCTAACCTTGAAATGCGTAACAATTTCGTGAGATAGACGCTATTTCGGGCCCAGTTTGGCCACAGGCGGCATTGGTCGACGCAGTTGTGTCGCCTTATTTTCTCCAGACATTATGAAGCCTGGAAAATATGCCTTGATCAGGTGAGCCAAGATCTCCTCGTCCGACGCTGAATATCCCCCATCGGGCAATTTCAGAGTGCCGAGAATAGCGACCGGGTTTCGAGAGAGCAGCTTGTCTAGTCTAGCCGCCACTGCTCTTTTCTCTATATCTTTGCAGGAGTTGGTACAGATTTCTTGCTTCGACTTACGTATTGTATAGTTTCGCGTTCCACCAGTTTGCCTCCCCAGCCTTTCGGATTCTTGCAGGTCGAAAATTACTTTCATAAATAGATTTTATGGCTTCCATGAAAAACTTGGCTGCCATCTCCATGGTGGCCACGCCTCTAATTGACCTGGGTACCTCTGATAGTGCACTCCTTAGTTCCGTGGAAAAATGGTTCCAGTCCGTTCTTCTCGGATTTCTGACCCACTTAGGGCCCGCGGGTACGATGAATTTCAAATGGAACTCTAGCTGTGAGTGATCTGAGACAGTGCGTTCGTCTGAGACTCTCGGCTTCTTGAGATTATCTCTAAAACTAGCGTTATAGAGAGTGATGTCGATGATATCCTCCTTGACCGAGTTATGAGACGTCGGGGTATACTTCGTGTTAAGAATATCTAAATCAGTAGTGATTATGTATTCCAATAGATCATTCATGACCTCTCGAGTTGATGCCTGTGCTGCCCCACTAAGTATAATTCTCCGAGAGCCAGCGATACTTAGGTCGGGCTGATTTTATCCCGACTGGAAAAATAACAGAAAATAGCCCGGTCGATGTACAATATGGAATCGTGTGCCTAACTGCGCAGATCCGTTGCGTTTGTTTATTTTCTTTATTTATTAAAAGTTGCATTTTAAAAACGATAACTGTGCTCATCGCGATCCGGATGAAATTTCGCACACAGATGCTAAAAACATTACCCAATATGAATTCGAGTGCCTGCCACTCGAAATCATTGACGAGTACCTGCCTGGTCACAATGGAAAATATAATATTTGTATAAAGAAATGAAACTATTTCTATATTATATTGTAGTATAGGTTTTTATTTAGTGAAGAAAACGAGAGTGACAGCGACAGTAAGCAGGATCTATCAGACGATGATCCCATAAGCGAATAAATGTATTTTACTTTATTTTTGCTACAAATAAAAACCTATACTACATTATGATATAGAAATAGTTTGATTTCTTTATGCAAATACCCTATTTTCCATTGTAAAGTGTTATACATTTGAAATAACAACAAAATAATTTATCAAAGGATAGCAAGTTTCCAGGGCCGTGTTTTGTAGCGCAGTCTTGGGGAGCTGGCAGGCTGTATAAAACAACATGTTTGTGAAGGCAGGCACCTGAATTCAGGCTTAGAATTCCTTTTTCTAGTTTATTTTCAATTTTTGTGCGGATGCGAATGAGCACACTTCTTTTTCTACGGTGCAGAGCGCGAGAGTGCGCGACTTTCATGAACCTGGCAGGCATTGCAACGTCTTTGACAAGGCAGGCATTCGTCAATGAATTTCTAGTGCTTTAAACTAAATTATGATTTTTTTTTCTCGCGGATTACGATGAGGCGAGTTATGCACTTTTTTTCATCAGTCTTTGATTGGCAGGCGATATTTCGCAAACGATTTCGTGTGGCACGCACTAGAATTCATACTCAGTAATGTTTTTAGCATCTGTGTGCAAAATTTAATCCGGATCGCGATAGGCACCATTATCGTTTTGAAAGTACAACTTAAAAATTTTTTTATAAACAAATACAACTGATCTCAGCAGGCAGGCACGCGATTTCATATTGTACATCGACAGGGCTATTTTCTGTAATTTTTCCAGCCGGGATGAAATCATCCCGACCTAAGTGTCGCTGGCTCTTGGACCATGATGGAAGTTAGCATCACACCCCAACAGAAGAGGGAGAGCCCTCACCTTGCAGTATTCCACCAGTGTACGTACCTCAATTAGTGGGTTGGTGTCGCTGCTATATGGAGAGTAGGACGGTTCCATGACTACCTTCCCTATTTCTTCAAGATACGTAACTATCATAATCAGGTATTTCGAACATAGCTCTAGCAGCCGGACAACGTTGATTTCTTTCGCCAGTATGCAGGCTCTTGGTTTGACAGCCTAGGGGTCCCTGTAACAAAAATCAGCCAAACCCGCCCTACTCCCCTCATGGTATCTCGAACTAGCCAAGGTTCCTGCATTAGCGAAATACCTGTATGCCTCGCAGCCATGCCCCTCCACAGAACAGTAGAGGCGCCTTTGCTGTGATGCAAGTTAATTTGGGTAATGGTTAGACCATAAGAATTCTTTTAGGTCTGCCCCGATCTTTCTATGTCGCGACAGGCTCCTTCTGTCCCTGGCCGCAAACCCTGAAGTTGACCTATCCAAAGTGGTAAAAGGACCGGGTTTTCAGGACCGCAAGAGCGGTCCCTCAGCTTACCTGGGAAATACGTGGTAGCCCTCACCATGTTTTGGAGTAACTAAACCCCACCTTTGTTGTGGTCTGCACCTTCCCAAGGCCTTGCCTTGGTCACTGTATTATATAGTCAAGCTTTAGCCACTGAGTCGGCTGCGACAAATGCGAAGAACCCCTCCCCTATAGAAGAAAAATTCGAATTTTTGCCATTGATCTAGGCCAGATGGCCTCCCTGAAGAGCTCAAACTGCTCCGCAGTGAGCACCGAGTCTGAGTAGCTCATGTCCACCACCACCACCGTGAGGGGGTTAGTCCTCTGGGCAGCTGTCAGTCCAGCCCCCGACGACTCCCTGTTCTCCGGTTGCTGGTCTGTCCTGAACCTCTTCATAGGCTTGGCCCTACCGGTGAGGTGTCCTATTAGCCCCTATTAGCTGCGCTTGCCTTCTCAGTCTCCTTTCAGTAGAATTGTTGATGCCTTTGTTCTTTTTGGGGGACTTATTGGCCGCTCCCATTTCCATAGCCTCATTCAGGGGGACCATCAATTCCTCAGCTCCCGGGGGAGCTGAGGGCACAGCCGCCACCTGAGTTTGACTAACCAGAGAGACAGATTGGGTGGAAGGGGTTATGTTAGACTCGCTCGAGCCCAACCCCGTCTACCCCCTAAACTACCTCCCTTCCTCCTCCGTCAATTTTTGTTTTGTTTTTGCGAATTCCATTTTGATTCCATGAGCATCTAGGGAAAGAATGGTCTACCCATGCAGAGCCCCGAATTCAGGGGTAAGACTAATTACTCAGGGAGGTCGTCCGGTGTCCTCGAGAAGCCGTTAGAAATACCTTCGTACCCCTAGGTGCTAAAGTGTTCGTAGGGCAACATACCAACTGAGACCTGTTTGTTGTTCGCTGTGCGGGTCGTTGGTCATTCCCGTACCGATTCCAAAACTGGATATCGGTCCGGGAGGGACCTCGACCCAGAGATGCAGGCCGAGGTCCGTTTGACCCCCTTGCCTCACACGCTTAAGCCTGCTCATCAACTACGAGGTGTTACAACCCCCAGGGGAGGTACACCTTTCCTAGATCGTGACATAAGTTGAAATCAAGGTGCAAACTTGGAGAAAAGCATGACTTTCCTTTCAAACTTCTACTATGCTACATACTCTTAAAAATGTTTAAAATACCCTACCATATGTTACTAGACGTGGAATATCATAAGCTCCTTAATCGTTTTCTAAAAAATTTGCAATCTTCATATCTGACCATTTTATCGTGTTCGAAATTCATCAGTGATTTTTATTGAAGTTCGTTCTAGCCGTTGAATTTATAATCAAAAGAAGAACGGGGGCACAGAAAGTCAGCATAATTCGAAAATCTTGAAGTTTGCCCGCAATGCGAAAAATATGTCTGCCATGTTTTGTTCGTAAAGTCAGATGTATAATAAAGATGCACACTAACAAAATTCGAGGTCAGGCTTAGCGGCATCATAGAGATAACAGGATTAAGTGATAAAATTGCATTCTACAATTATATCATCATGTTATCAATACCAGCTATGAAATAGTCCATATAATTTTTTCCGAAAAAGTTCTACAGTAAACCCCCATGGACACTCGGATTATCACATGCATTATATAATTAATTAAAGAAACAAAATAAATATTCAAAATGTTGCAATTGTGATTATACGTTGAAATTTACGTTAAACGGTCAGGCCGTAATTGCAATAAGTTTCTTTTCCAGCGTTGAAAATTAAAAAAAAACAAAGTGACTCTCATTAAAGTCTGCTGAAGGCAGCTTCAAGTGCACCGCTAGTAGCATTTTACGCGCGAAGTTCAAAACTAAAATTAAAAATTGGAAAACGCAAACGTGTCAAATAAATGTATATAAATATAGTAAATAATTAAATTAATGTGAAAAAAGATGACAATCTCTGAAATTAACAGGTAGATTGTAAAAATTTTGCCGGGGTTGTTGAATTTTAATTTTTTACATTTGACAGCATGAAGCTTTATCGACTGCGGTAACACACGAGCTAATAAAAGCCAAATAACGCACGATATAACAAAGTCAAAAGTGGTTTTTTGACCTACCTTTTTTTTATCTATAAATTTGTTATCATTGATTTTTCGATAGAAGGTGCAGTTTTCGTTTCAATCGTAAAAACTAAAAAATTTGAATTTTTATAAAAACGCAGAAGATCCAGAAGAATTGAAAAAAGTTATCCAACCACAAAAGATCTATAAAATTTGTGAAAATCATTTTTCCATAGGATGTGTAGTTTCTGTTTCAATTGTAAAAGATAACAATAAAAATGAAAAATTTCAATTTTTGGAAGAACGGCGCAGGCTACAAAAAAAATGTAAAAAAAAAAGTTGTTCAGCCTAGAAAGAGCTACAAATTTGTTATGAATTATTTTTCACTAATTTTTTTTTTTACGTGAACATTGATATTCAAATACCAGCATTTTGATGTTGTAATATTTTTAACATAGAACCTTTTATAAATGGAATAAAACAATACTTCAAATACAAATTCAAAACTTTCAAATTCACTTATTTTAAATCAAAAAATTACTTTTGTACCATAAAAGATGACATTTGAACAAAATACTTGAATTTTCAACAAAAGAATTAGACTTTCGACTTCAAAAAGTTGAAGTCTCAATATAAAAGGGTTTTTATTATTATTATTATACCATTAAGCCATTTCCCTTTCGGGGTAGGCGTGACTTGCTCGGTAATTGTTCATATTTCAACCAAAAAAGATAAAATTTCATTAAAAAAAAAATGACGAATTTTCTGTGTAAAAGTTGAATTTCTAACCAGAAAATGTGAATTTTCGCCAAGAAAATAATTGATTTTCAACGAAATAGTTAATTTTTCAACCGAAGAGATAAACGTTCATTGAAAAAAAAGAACACTTTCAACGAAGTAATTCAACTTTCATCCACGCAGTTGAATTTGCGATTGAGAAACATCATTTCACAAGATAATAGTTGAGCTTTCAACCAAAATATATCTTAAAAAAAAATTATTCCTCAACAAAGTGGATAAAAAAAAATTCCATCAAAATAGTCGAACCGTCAAGCAAATAAGAGTAATTCTGAACGAAACAGTTGCATTTTTATTCAAGAAAGATGAAGTTTCTACTAAAATAGATGAATTTTGAAATAAACAAGACAAATCTTCAGAAGAAATATTTGAATTGCATCCAAAAAGGATTTCAGTAGACTCTTCACACCAAAATATGAATTTTAAACAAGACGTAATTTTTCTACGAATATACTTGAATTTTCAAACTAAAAAGCCGAATTTTCAACAACACGGTTCAATTTTCAACCAGAGATGAAGTTGAATTTTCTTCCAAAAAATACAGTTCTACAACACAATAAATAAATTTTCGATGAAATTGTTAAATTTTCGAATAAAAACAATCAATTTTCTACCAATAGTTATATTTTTAGTGAAAGAAATTAATTTTCAACCAGAAAAAACAAAGTTTCCATAAAATAATGTCACTACAGTATGTAGTGACTTAAATTTTCTTCCTTTCAGCATGAAATCCTATGAGTTCACAAATCAGATTCGAACAAATTATATCAAATGTTTAAACCAAAAAAAAGCAATTTCAAACCAAAAAAGATTAGGTTTCTTAAAAAAAAGACGAATTTTCAACTTAAAAAAATCAAATTCAAATCATAGTCAAATTTTCAACTAAAAGAGATGAATTTTCAATTAAAATGATGAATCTTCAACTATAATAATTAAATTTCCAGTTCAAAGAATCAATTTTCAATTAAAAAAAAAAGATTTTTCAATCAGAGATTTTTCAAATAAACAAGATCAATTTTCATCTAAAGAATATAATAGTTAAAGGTTTAGTTAAAACAATTGATTTTTAAGACAAAAAAAATCTTTTCAACCGAAGAGATGAATTTCCATCTGAAATTATGAATCTTCCAGGAAAAAATAATTTTGTTCAAATTTTTTTTTTTTAAGGGGGGGGGGTGGGTGGAAAATTCAAATATTTTATTAGAAAATTCAATCATGTGGTGGAAATTTTTTTTTTTCGGAAATTTAACTCTTTTGTTAAAAATTCGTCTTTTCGGTTTGAAAATGATAGAAAATTCAACTATTATGTTGAAAATTAACTTTTTTATTGAAAATTAATATACTCGGTATAAACATTCAACCATTTGGTTCAAAATTCATGTATTTTTCAAAGTTTAATTAATTTTGTAGAATGTCCAAATTTTGGTTGAAAATTCACTTTTTCTTTGAAAATTCATGAATTTCAAACAAAATTTAACTATTTTGGTAGAAATTCCAAATTTGGTTGAAAAGTAATTTTTGTTGAAAATTAGTCCTTTTGCCTTGAAACTTCATTTCTTCCGGTAGAAAATTGCATATTTTTTTGGTTAAAAATACAACTGCTTGGTTAAAAAATGTGACTCAAAAATTGTACTTTAACTAATACCTGTTTATTTTCAAATTAAGTTTTTGTGAATTGTCATCTTAATTATTTTGATTTTTAAATTATAAAATTAAGGAAGTGGAAAAAGTAACTTTTTAGGTAACTTAAAGTTATATTATCTAGTAACTGTAACTTTTCTACCAAATTTTTTTTTTCCAAATTAATTTTCAACTAAAAAAAATCAATTTTCCAGGTAGGGTAGACATCCTGTTAAAGGGAAGAGGATAAATGTTTTAATAATAAGATAAAAAAGGGGATATCATGTGATCCCCGAAAAAGGCAAAAAAGGTTTACTTTCCAAAATAGGTTTCATATATAAAACTGTTCTAAGAATCTTAAGAAGTAGATATAATTTATCTCTATTATATCAACTACTCTGAACATTCTACGAACACCAACGCGTACTAGCAGTTCTCCAATTACACTCAGCGTTACATAGTTTCTTACAGATAACATTTTTTATGCTTCGTGAAAAAATCCCATAGATTAAATTTCAAATTGTGACTTTGGAGAAATTTTATGAAATTGAAATTATCAACTTACTCTGAACGACGTCTTCAATTTCTGACCCTTGGTTTTTTTGGGTATTCTGAGTCGCGTTTTCAGCCATCTTTTTCTAAATTTGTTTATTAATTATCTTTTCGAAAAAGTGTTGAACCTTGAAACCTGAAAATTAAAGTAAACCAAAATGAGGAAGGGGTCAAAATTGATACTTTGGTGAGCGGAGCAAAAGTCATAACCTCAAAAACTGAATACGAAATTTTAAAGAATATATTTTTTTTTAACTTACCTAGTGCTAGTATGCTTCGTTATCTTCCTTCCTCCAAAATACAAATCACAAAATGTGACGGAAAACCGATGCGCGACGGTGTGCTACTCGCTTTTATCACTTGGGACTATTCACTTCACATTTTAACTTTTCCTTCTCATGACTTAATTGCTTATCCAACTTAACATCATTCTTAAAAATTGAAATGCAATTGACATGATTATTGGAAATAAATATTGCAAGCCTCAGTTTCAATCTACATATGTGTTTCTTATTATACTATTGACTGTACATTAGAGTCCCTCTGTAGTAGTTCCCGAGATAAGGGACAAGGCAGTCCAAGAGGACGAGAGGGAGGCGTTTGTAAGGTCAGCCGAGTAGCGATGTTTACGGTTCGGCGCTATAAGAAGCCACAATCAAGAAGGAGAAGAACGGAGAATCAGAAGAACGAAAGAGCCGAGATAGTGCGCTGTTGATTGAAGGGTACCCCCGAAACTGCTACTATAGCGGCACTCTAGTGTAGTTCCACCGATCAAGCTTCGGTGGCGTGGCGTCGCTTATACGTGAGTGGCATGGCGTATACAGTGGCTCAGAGGTGGAGGGGATACATAGGTGTAAGCGAGGAGTACGAGAGTGGTATCCGCCTTCTCTTTTCAACCTATGTATCCCCTCCACCTCCAAGCCACTGGATACGCCACGCCACTCACGTATAAGCTCCGCCACGCGCCCGAAGCTTGGTCGGTGGAACTACACTCACTGACAGTTGATGCGCTTGAAGCCGCCTTTAGCAGACTTCAATGACAGCCACTTTTTTTATTTTTTATTTTTTAACGCTGAAAATGAAACCTGTTGCAATTGCGGCATGACTATTCAACGTAAACTTTAACGTATAATCATAATTGCAACAGTTTGGATATTTATTTTCTTTTTTCTAATAATTACTTTCTGGATAATTTTTTCAAGTTGGAATTTATGAACAATTTATTATAAAAGTATGCGAAAAATTTTTGGAATAAAAGTTCAACTTACTGCGAAACGTGAAGCAACTTTGTTCACTCTTTTGACAACCTTTGTTATTTCTATTTTTGGCATAGTGTAGGTGTGGACCATTGATGGCTTCAATGGAAAGAGCCATACATAGATGAGTAAACAGGGTGATGATTTAAGGCAGACATGCCCAACTCGGGGAAATTCCCTGCGAGAACACATGTTCCGCGTCCCCTACTCTTTCTCCTAGTGAGCGATAGAGGTGGTAGACGCGTGGGAGAATCTCTACTCTGTGACGTACGCGTCTACCGCGCGCATGCGTCTACCACCTCTCTCGCTCTCTAGGAGAAAGAGTAGGGGACGCGAAACATGTGTTCTCGCAGGGAATTTTCCCGAGTTGGGCATGTCTGATTTAAGGTTTAACTTTGAATAAGAAGTGCCTTCTTCTGCTTCGTTCACGACTTATATACAGAGGCAGGGTGAATCCGGAAGATAGCCTATGGAGGTTGGGACATCTAGGGATTGGATGGAAGCATCTAAAGTTTAGACTACCTCCTCCATGAAAATTATAATTTAAATCTGGATTTTTGCGAGAAGGGCAAGCAGTCCCTATCCCCTTCGAAGATCCGCGTCTACTCAGAGCCAACAGCGCAACTCCAGGATTCGCTTAATACTTCTCCCTCCATACCATGTGTACAATTTTTGAATGTATTGAAACCATGCGACGGAAATGTTTTGAAACTTCTAAATAAGCTACTTCGCCTTCACCAATAAAATGTATTTACAAGTTGATGCTTTAAAAAGAAAATAGTAGTATCATTGTCATACCTAATCTATTCGTCCTTATACAAAAGAATGCACCTGCTACACGTAAAGTCATTTAATTCAGTGCCATAATTTTATAATAGAAGCAATCGACTAGAAAATATCAGTTTTTGAATTTTGTACTTCGATTCTCATTCGTGGAAGAAGTTTTTATGAAAAATCAGGAAATTTACAAGACGGAATCTGCGCTTCTGCGTCGAGTTTTAATTGACTTGAGCAGTAATTCGAATACATTTTTAGTCACGCGTTATTAAAAAAAAAGAAGTTTCTTAACCAGCATTCCTTGATCAACGGTTATGGTTTTATCCACCTAAAATGCTATCCAAGAATGGAATATTTTATTTTCACGCCAAACGACGACAGATACGCAAAAAAGTTTAAGAGAAGAATTGAATATTTTTGAACAATTACAGTAACAATTACAATTACAATAAAACAAGATAATTTTGTTCCCACTATTTTTTGATAGGACTCGGTTCTTTTAGTTTCATGCATCGAAAATGCACGAGTCAAAAAATCTAATTTTAAGACAAATGGCGACAGATAAGTAAAAAATTTTAGAAGAAGAAAGTTCTCTGCCGTTACCGCCAGTCTATCCACTCTATATAATTTTTTTGAATGTTATATTCCATGTTATAAATTTCCTTAGCAGCAACTCATAAATTTATTCTACGAAAATAATATTTTGCAATTTTTATTCGGCTAAGATTGAGTTTTAGAAAAATTTTAAACAAAACAAACTCTATTGCTCATAAACACGATGTCAACAAAGCAATAAAATTATTATTCTTCAATTTTTTCTGGCTGGCAAAACATTTTTTATCGTCTTTAATAATAATATACATAGAGGCGAAGCACATAACTTCGAACGCAACCTTTTTTTTCTAAACGGCATCACCTTTTATTTTTATCTCTTCGAATAATAATTTGTGACCTGAAAAAAAATCGAAATGAAATTCCGTTGTAATTTTATCACAAATGAATTTGAAATATTGTTTTAACTTTTTTTCAAATAAAAATAGTTTAAACCATTAACAATTATTATCTGAATTTTTTTAGACTGGTTGATAATGAAATTTACGAAGCATTGACACGTTTCGAATTGCTTTTCAAGATGTATAAGAAATAAAAAACTGAACAGAAAAAAGATAAATAGAAAAAATGCTAAGAAAAAAATAAATAGAAAAAAAAGATGAATAGAAAGTTTGTTAAAAATTAAATTTTCTTTCAATTCATTTCAAAAATTTAGGTTAATTATTTTCTGTACTCCAGGATAGATACCTGCAAGTTACTAAAAATTTATTTTTAAACTTTGTACATCATTTATATATAATTATTTCCAAAAAACTGAATTTGTAAAAATATCTCACGGCGAGTCTGCTTTTATACTACTCCAATATCCAAAAAAGGATTTCTAACTCAATGATTGTTATTGTTTCATAACTTTACTATCAATTTCTGAAATGTTTTTTAAGAAAATTTAATTTCTAGCAAACTTCAAAATAAAAAACGGCTCTTTCTTTTCTTAAAGAATGAAAATTTTTATTTCAGTATTTTTAATGCAAAAACCTTCATGCAATTAATGTTAATACAAATTAATATTCGAAGAAATAGAAAAAAAGCTAATGCAGCTTCGAAAAAAATATGTTTACTTCGAAGTTATATGCTTTGCCTTTATGTATATTATTATTGAAGACGATAAAAAAGCTTTTGTCCACCAGAAAAATTTCAAAAAAAATAATTTTATTGCTTTGTTGACGTTGGCGTCGATGCTTCATAAATTTTAACATCTGTATACTGGTAAAGGCTTCTGAATTTTTGCATTAAAAAATACCTTGAATATTCAAAGTATCATAGGAAAGAGTCCTCAGATAAACATTCTTTATTCATTTCGCAAATAAAAATTGAGCCTATTTATTGAAAAACAGGCAGACTATGCATTTGACGTGAAAAACGTCGAAACTTTTTCCAATTCAATTAATTGTTGAGAAATCTCGTGAAACCTCATAAAAACTTTTTAGTACATTCTTTTGAAATTCCGTTCAGGTAAAAAACACAATGATGCGAAGGTTGAAATATCTTTTTTAGATGTCTGAATATTAATATTGGCGAAAAATATCAATGCAAAAAAATTAAAATTATTCTCAATGTTTCCCAAAAAATGACAACTTAGAATAATTAAAATTAGAGGGAATTATTATTCGGAAAAACAAAAACTGTGGCCACACATGTACGCAAATCTTGACATAAAATCAGAGAAGGGCAATTCCGAATCTTAAAACATTGAATTTTTCGAAATTCAGTTTAATTCATGAAGAAATTCAAGCCTCTAAGCTCTCTTCGAATGGAGGATTTCTCAAAACTCAAATTTTTCAGTTCGTTTCGAAAATTAATGCATCTTTTTTTTTCTACATTCTTCTAGAAACGGAAATATGAGGAGACAGGCAGAGATATTTGGTTCGGCAATGAACATTCCCATACAGTAGGGCGCGTGTATTTTCGTTTTCTTTCTCAGATTTTTCATTAGTTTGAGTATTTGAGAGTCATAGATAGAACATTGCCAGACTACATGGTTTAGGTCCTCTCGTTCATTGCCACATTTACATTTAGGTTCATCGCTGAAACCTATGTGAGAGAGCGAGGCAGCCAAATTGTAATGGTTAGCCCGGCAACGGTTAATGGTCGTGATGAATTTTGCGTTTGAACTTTTTATTGGCGTACCACGGATACTCGTGGTTCGAATTATATGAAGAAAAATAAGTAACACCTTTGACCGTGCCGGACTCTACATTTGCGATACGAGTATTCACTATGGAATCTTCCTTAAAGTATTGGTAGAAATCGGTAAAAGGTATTTTAGAAATGTCACAGCTGTTCAAAGAAGTAGCAGCCTTGACTAGGGAATCAACCTCCTCATTTCCTCGGATCCCTCTATGAGAAGGAATCCAATGAAAGCTAATAGTTTTTGCATTTTGATTCGAGGAGAAGAACTGACTAAGTTTTTCTTTGATTTCAAGAATGTAGGGATTAATTTTGACTTTGATTTTGTTGTTCTAGAGACTCTACAAGGCACTGAAGCAGTCTGCGAAAATGAGAAAGTTGGAGCCAGTATTTTGGTTTGCTATGTCGAGAGCGTCGCTTGAGGCAATGCATTCTGCAGTGAATATAGATGATTTTTGATAGATATTTTTTTTGATAGAGATATTCAGTTTGGGACAGAAAAACGCTGACCCCACAAATTTGGCACCTGTTATTTTGCTACCGTCGGTGAAAATCTCTGTGGCGTTTTTACTACTGACTAAATTTTCTACTGCATAGTTGACATCAATATCTTCTTTTAAACTCAGGCCGAATTTGATGTCGAACGATATAAAGTTATAAAGTGTACAAAAGTTCTTTGTGTGTACATGGAAGTTTGTGTGATCAATTATATTGTTTTTCATGTTTCTGACTGACGAGACGCATTCATAGAAATAGTCATTATGGACCCTTGCATACCTTCCAAATGCAGTTAGGTAGCTTGAAAGAGCTGCATTTGGAAGCGAGCTGCTGTTCCAGAAAATTCTGGCTAAGTAGCATTGAAAGAGAAATTTTGTGAGATGAGTTTGCTACTTGAAAGATATACGAAGGAGCCATATTCCATTATGGAACGAATATAACTTTTGTACAATATAATTAGAGTCGTTGGGTCAGAGCCCCACCGCGTTCCACGTAAAAATGTAATTATGTTTAGTGCTTTGGTACATTTGTTTTTTACCGCTTCGACCTGTAGTTTGAAGGACAGGTTATAATCAAAGATTACTCCCAAAAAGCGTGCCGATTTTTTTGATTTTATAGTATGATCATCGATAGTGATTTTAGCATTTCCGGGGGCTATCCTTTGGTTTCTAAAATGAACGAGAACAGTTTTGGCAGGAGAGAGATCTAGACCCAAATCACGCAAATTATTGTTAATTTTTTGGATTGAGTTTTCTAACATTTTGCTATTTGCTTTCAATTCCTTGAATTTGATAATCACGGCAAGGTCGTCAGCGAATTGCAAAAACGAAACACTTTTTGGGAGATCTTCGGTAACAACGGCGACGTAGAGAATGTTCAGTAACGGACTGAGCACCCCTCCCTGTGGGACTCCTTTGAACACCATTTTTGGTGTTCAAAGCTTTTGCTTGACAAAGGCTACTAGGTTTCTTGGACATCCGATATAGGCTAGTTTTTCAATGAGAATGTCTATATTGACATTATCAAAAGCCGCGCTAACATCAAGAAAAGCGGCTAGAACTTGTTTCTTCTCGAGAAAAGCTTCATTAATTTTTGCTTCAAGGTAGGCTAAGTTGTCTTCGCAGGATCTGCCTTTTCTAAAACCGTTTTGACTATGGGGAATCAGATTGAGGTGTTCAACCCACCACGGTAACCTGTTTTTTACCATAGTCTCTAGCAATTTACACAAGCACGAAGTGAGAGAGATGGGACGAAAACCAACCCCGTCCGCTTTCGGAATAAAGTGCACAACAGAATTTTCCCAGCTTGGAGGATATTCAGACTTGGCGTACATTTCATTGAGTATATCTACGAGTAACAGTTTATATTGAATCGTCAGATTTTTCAGAATATCGAAGTCAATGCCATCCATGCCTGGAGCAGATTTCGTGTTTTTTTCTTCTGAAGCAACATTGAATTCGAGAAAGGTGAATTGAGTCCCAATAACATCATTTTCTGAACATTCTGGGAACGTGATGGGGTTTGAAGGGACCCAAGGAGGGCACATTTTATTCATAGCATTCATTATGTTATCTGCAGATTGTAGATTTTCTTTGTAATGAGCAGGAGTTACTTTAACCCATTTAATTGTAAAGACCTTGCATTTGTTCCCAACAAAAGTGGGGTTTATGGAAAGTCTGTGCTCTCAGCAAATTTTCTGGAGCAGGTTTTTTTCTTTCTTTTGAAAGGTTTTTTGCAATACGCATGCTTTTTTATACTTTATCCAATCATCCAGATCTTTAGTAAAATTAGTTAGTTAGGCTTAGTCATATATCGAGCGCTAATATGAGTAAGCGCGTTATCATTATGCAGAAAAAGATTATGAGTATCAATAGAATTTTCAAGGTATTCACCATTTTTATCAGTTGATTTACAATTCCAGCTGGAACTGTGGGCATTGAAATCGCCCATTAGTAAGCAATTTTGTTTACTGTATTGTTTAGAATAGTGTTCCCTTTTTCTTGAGAAAGAGTGAGATCTGGGGTTCTATAGCAAACCAGCAAGTCAAAAGGAGGAGTTAAATTAATCAAGTGAATGCCATGAATTTCGACTGATTGGTCAGGAGTCTTTATATCAGTAATTTCTGTGAACGCAAGATTTTTACGGATTGCAATTAAAATACCTCCTGCTTTCGGGTGAGTACGATCTTTCCGGAACATTACAAAGCCGGGAAAGTGAAATTTAATATTTGGTTTGAACCATGATTCTACGCATACAAAAATATCAATACCTTTAAGTAAAATTTGAAGATCGATTTCCCGTTGTCTCACGCTGCAGATGTTCCGGAACAAGATTTTCAAGTTACACTCAGTGCTGATGATGTTTTTCTTGGCTTCGTTGTCCATTTGTAGAAGATTTATTGTGTTGCGAAGGTTGATTCTTGGTCCAAATTTTCAGATGCACTTATGTCGCTTTGAGAGTCACTTATGTTCAGGTTAGGTAAGCGTTTCACAATTCTTGTAATTTTACTTTTCAGATTCTTATCAGATAAACATTCGACAATGCTTTCAAGAATTGAGTTCATTGCAGTGATATCAGCAGTGAAATTGAGAGAAGTTTGTGGTATATCACGGTTTCCATGAGCCTGTACCAGAAAATCAGTGATTTGGTTGAGGTCAAGACTATAGACACTAGAGTAATGAATTCTCTGTCCGGCTCAAGCTGGCTTTGTACAGTCTCTTAAGAAATGCTTGAATTTGATTCTTTCCTCATTTTTTTGAAGATTTTGTTCTTGTCGGTGACTGTGGCAAGTTGAACTTTGTTATTATCCAGTTCATTTGTTGCAAGGCTTACCGCGCTTGTTAAATATGAAGGAGGAGATCGCCTTTTAGAAGGGGGAAGGGCAGGAAATTCATCCAAGATTGTTTAATTGTCTGTCGAAACTCCAGGGCTATCCGGAGCAGGATTTAACTCAAGGTTAGTAGGAAGTGAAGACGGATTTGTTGTCGGTTGGAGATTAAGGTTTTTGTTTACATCGGAATCTTGTGTACTTTGTACGATATTCTTACAATGCCTGGCCAGATGGCCTTCTTCCTTACAAATGAAGCAGATTAGCTTTTCAGATGTGACATAAATGTAATACGTGGTGTCATCAACTTGCACAGGTAACGACGCTGGAATCTTCTCTACATCATTTGGGTTAATGTACATTTGCCTCCGGAAGCTCAAAATATGTGCGAATTTGGAATCGCTCATACCGGCCTTAATATATAGGTGATTGGAGAACATGGAGTAACGTTAATTGCTGCAAGTTTCTCCATAATGGCTTCTTCTGTAATAAGCGGGAATGCATTTGATATAATAAACCTTTTTGCTTTTGATATCAAAGGGCGGATTTCAAGTATATTAGAACCAATTTTGATTTTCCTGTGAGTTTCTGTGAGAAGGTCAGCAGTTTCCTTGCTGTTCAAATAGAGACAAATTCTTCCATGAAAAATACGTGAGATGAACCTGCTGAGAGAAGGGTCAACAAGTTTTCCAATTGACATGGCATACTCCTGAATTGTAATCCTGTCGATGGCATCCAAGATAATAGCTTGTTCTTTTGTCGGTGTCTGTACTAGTTGAGTTGGATGAGCGTATGATACTTTAGGTGTGGAAGAACTTTGTGAAATCATCTTGAATAGTTGGGTTGGAAAGCGCCCCTGGAACCAGAAGCACTTTGACTTAGTTTATGTTATGTTATTTATTTTTTTCAACTACACTTTAATTCCCTTTTCTCACATGGGAGGGGAAGAGAATTAGTAACAACACTTTTTTGGAAATCACAGACATTGCACAATAACAGACGCACGCTAGAGCGTAAGAAAGCACTCGTGAGCACGCGTTTACAAACACGTCCGAACACGACGGTTGATTTTGACTGTTGGCGCAATTTGAATTAAAAAAAAGCTATTATCCGGAATGTATCAGTACAATCAATGTTAAAGGTAATTGGACTTGATACTATTTGCGACGAAACAGAACATGTGAATAATGATGAATGTATTGAAGATCAATTACATAAAGAATACGAGCAGGAACAGCAAGATGTGGATATTGATATTTTATCAGAAATTGAAGCAAGGGTCATTCATTCACCACTTTCCAAGCTATGAAACCTCTTCAAACTCTCAAAAAACTTAGAACAATTGAGAAATGAACTGCAAAGTAGCTGCGACGTTTGCGGAATCAAAATGTTATCGCCTAACATCGATGTCTGAACTAGGTGGTATTCAACTTGCGATGTGATCAATTTGGCGACAAAAATGCAAGATCCAATAGCTTTGCTATGAAAAAATAACAAAGCTCTGAATAATCTAAAAATTTCTGACCAAAAATGGTTACTTCTACGAGGAATAGATAAGTATTTGCGTTACATGACAATCCTGTCAATTTCTTTGTGTGGAGAAAAGTATCCTACTTTGAACTTGGTGGTCGTTAGATTCAACATAATCTTAGATAAAGTTGAAACGTCGATCCAATTATTGCAGGAAAAAGTTAGAAGCCCAGTAAAAGAAAACATGCTGACAGATTCACAAGCAGAATTGGCTAAAATCGGTAATCACTACGACAAGAGCAATTGGATATATTGTATCGTGTTAATCCCAGGTCTAAGGCATCAAGTAGAGACGCTTGACTTGACTACATAGGAAAGAGAAATGAAAGTGGCATCTTTGAACCAATTTAAGTCGATCTTCAGATGACAGTACTGTACACCACCTAAACAGAAGGTAGATTCTAAAAAGTTATCAAACATGCAATAATATATTATTTAGAGAGAAATATTCAGTACACAGGTGTTCATATGACCAATCATTTTCAGAAAGTCAATACCTAAGCTAATACTTATTGTTGTTGAAACCTTAGATCAAGGCACTTCAGATGATGCAAATGCGTACGAAGTTCTGGATTTATTTTCATTGTACAAAGAAGATGAGTTGTCTAATGCTGCTGCCACTGCTAGTACAGCTGTTAGAGCAGCGACTGCTGTACTGGATGATGATTGGCAACGTGAGATTAATTTCTTTGTGTCAGAAGAACGGGCAGTTAAAACCACGGACATTTTGTAGTGGTGAAAACAACATGAAAAGCAGTTTTCAAATCTTGCTCGAATGGCACGAAACGACCTGGCTATTCCAGCAACAGTCGTTTCAGCAGATCGTGTATTTTCAAAAAGTTCCCTGCTGATTAGAAAGCATTGGAATCAACTAAATGAAGAATCGAAACAATGACTAATGGTTCTTAATTCATGGGTATCGTGCTGTTTAACGCCTAAGATAATGTCACTGTTGGAGGCCTTTAAACGTCGACATTTGATGGAATCTGCGAAAGTCATTCAATATAAACCAAACCAAATCTGCGCGTTCCATGAAGAAATGATTTATTCTTTTATTTCTAATGTTATTTTTCACGATTAGCAAGATTTTATTTTTGATGTTTTTTGAATTATAAAGGACAGTAGTCCGGCCTTCTAAATATCACTTCCTTGTTGGAGGATTTTGAGGCTAAACAAATGGCTCTCAATAATTCATTCGAAGTAGTCGTCAAAGGAATAAGAGCTGACGTTGTTAAAAATACTTCCTTCATCGTGGTATTAGAGGACACCACGTCCACCAATGCGACGGACATAATCAAGCTCTAAGAGGATTCCGAATCTACTTAAGATGAGAACAGGTATTTGAAGACTCAAGTTTCTAGTTTAATGAGTAGATGCAATTACCGAGAAAAAAATGCGCTCTTTTCAACACTTGAGATTCAGGGTTTACCTGTTAAACAGTCGTAGGATTTTCCCGCTACTTTCTGCCAGATTGCTTCAGCTTTGAATGTGCCTCTCAAAAAAAGTGAAATGTTGTCTATTTACCATCCAAGAGTTTTAACCAGTATTGACACCCCACAGAACATCCTACCTATACTGGTGGTTAAACTACAATAGCATTCTACTTGCCTGAAACTATTTAAAAACTGCAGGAAAATACGTGAATGTAGATAATATATATAATATAACATATAATACCAAAATGGTTGGATGGAGTGAGGATGTGCCGCTGTATATGAGAGAATCGCTGTCTGACAATAATCGGCTCATATATAGTGCAGCTCTACTACTTAGAAGAAGTGAGAAGTTGAGGTACCTTTGGACAACTGGGGGTACGATTTTTTGCTGTAAAGAGAATGTTTCGCCCAGAATTCTGTTGGCCAACATCAATGACCTTGATGCCGGCCCTTAAGACGTCTTCAGGATTACACAGCATCATGTGGCTCTCGCAGCTGATTAGCAACTTATTTCGTATACATTTTTGGCAATTTTTCTTGTATTTTCTTTTTCTCCAATTTTATAAGTATAGATTCGCACGTTGAGGTTTGTTTTCTGAGGACCCATAGGCTTTATTATGCATGGTTGATTTTTTTAAATGTGGATTCGTTACTAATTTAGTTAACAGTCGCAATTTCTTTTAGCTTTTTTCTTCGACTTTGAACATTTAATTCGAGGTAATTTGTGAGTGCAATCTGTAAATACTTCAAAACTAAATCTTCAAGGACATTTCTCATATTTCTCTATATATTAGTTTTCCAGAGTAGAAGCAATATTTTAAGACATATCATCCCCTGTTGATCAGAATTGTTAGCATGAAGGTTGAACTGAGTTGAGTACTGGCAACTATTTTCGTAATAAATAATCTGTACATTCTATTCTGGTGTATTTTTGGATCCATTTACGCTCATTATTATTATGCAACTGAGTTTAGTTTCAGTTTATTATGGATTCTGTAAGTATTTGCTGGTCTTATTGGGAGGCAGCTGAGATGTTAATTATCCTACGACTGAATTTCTTTTGTTTTTCAGGTCGCGGAAGCGAGCGACAATTTTTTGGTGGTTGTCATTTATAAACCTCCAAATGCCCATTTTGAAAGAGTACTCGATTTGGAAATTTTTACCTGTGTACCTAACTTTATTAATATTATTCTGACAGATGATTGTAATACTAATTTAGGTGCGATTTGTAATCATACTGAATATTTAACTATGCTACATGCTGCTGGGTTATCTATTGTCTCACATAATTTCTTTCCTCATACTGATCATTGCAGTTCCCTAATAGACTTATTGATGGTAGATGATATTGATGAGCTGAATTCTTATAGCCGTGATCGAAGACAGGAAATCTTGCATATGTAGATGATTGTAAGTTTCAGATGTACTTAATGTCCTTTGATTAGGAAAAAATACTGAAACTTGAAGTCATTATTAGTAAAAATCTTTTTTGCTCTCACCTAATTTAATCGCTTGATCAGTTTACGCTTTTGCATGTTCCACGTGGACATACAAATTGAACTCTTTGAGTCACAGTTGAAATCGAAAAACTCATGAAGGAACGTAATAATAAGCGTCGCCTGGCAAAGACAACTAAAAATCCACTAATACAAGCACAGTTCCGTCAGCTCAGAAACTTAGATTAAACTTAAATTAGGAATTCATCTAATCAATATAATAACAATGTTATAAAGAAGAAGAATAAAAATGGAAATATCCTTTGGCTCCTCCAACTCTGGTATACCCCTTACAGCAGTCCAGGCAAGCTCAAATTTCCGAGATACTGATTTTTTTTCTTTTTAAATATAACACCGAAAGTTTTATTCGAGAAACACTTCAAAATTAAAACCAACGTTTGAGGAACAGAGGACATATCTATAGAGATGATTTGACTAGCGCTTTCTGTACTTTCCCCCATACTCCTTCACATCTATATCTGTTCTCTTCATGCAGGATTTTTCCCTGATATATGGAAAAGAGGGCTGATCTGCCATATTCGAAAGGTGTCTAGTCCCTCTTCTCCTAATAATTTCCGGCCAATTCCGATACTTTGTGCTATGTCCAAGCCGCTAGAACGTATTTCGCATTCGCAACTCACCAGCTACCTAGATGAAAATAGGCTACTCGATTAGCTACAATCGAGCTTTTGGGCTAAGCACAGTACATTAACAGTTTTCCTCAAAGTTACTTCAGACTTCAAAATCGCTATCGAAAATAAAGAAATAACACTGGTTGTTTTATTTGATTTTTCTAAACCTTTCGATACTGTTCATCACAAGCCTATCTCTTCGAATAATAGTTTGATTTCGCAGGTTCAGAAGGATATTGAAATAGTGCATCAATGAGCACTAAACAATATTTTAACACTAAATCCTTCAAAAACTAAAGCTATTCTTGAAAAGCCCTCTTCCCTGTTCACTGCTACATCAGCATCCTGCCCACAGTTTAACGTTGGTGGCCTTGAGATTGCTTTCGTCGATTCGGTGAGGGATTTAGGGGACATCCTTAACCGTACCCTCACCTGGAAAGAGCAAATTCTTAAAATCTCGAGAAAACCTTCAGATGATTCGAAAAGCTTTGAAGAAACAAGAAATGCTTGTCAACATCAACTCGGATTCTTCTTGTTCAGGGTCTTATGATCCTGTTTTTTGATTATGGGTGTATTATGTACGACGATATCACAAATAAACAGAATTCTAAACTCAAGCGAGCACTTAATGCCTGCATATGATTCGTCTCAAATTTTTAACTGAAAAAATGAATTTTTTACCAAAAAGATTAAATTTCTATGAATATGAATCTCGAGAAGAGATTTAGTTAAATTTTTAGTTTCAAAAATTAATTTTTAATGAAAAAGACACATTTTTAACCAAAGAAACTAATTTCAACCTGAAAGATTAATTTTCTACAAAAAAAGAGAATATTTTTTTAACAAAACACATGAATTTTCAAGCAATTATCCAAATTTTTTATGGAATTTGTAACCTAATAGTTTAATTTTCAACCAAAAAAAATGTTGATTTTTAACAAAAAATAGAATTATTTAATTTTCAGTTAGAGAAATATGTTTTTAGGTAAATAAAATAAATTTTTAACGCAATAGTTAAATTTTCAAACAAACAAATTTTTAACCAAAGAAATGAATTTTCTACCAAAAAAGATTGAATGTCTATGAGAGAGAAAAAATCAACAGAAAAGTGAATTGAATTTTTAGTTTATCAAATTAATTTTAAATAAAAAAACTAATTTCCAACAAAAGAAATAATTTTTCAACTAAAAAGATTAATTTTCCACGTAAAAAAAAATGTGAATAAAATACATGAATTTTTAGCTAAAAAGGTTAATTTTCTAGAACCAAAGACAAATTTTCAACAAAATAGATAATTTTTTAACGAAAAAAGCTAATTTTGCAATAACTTCAATTTTTTAAACGATCTTTTTCTATTTTTTGAATATATTTTTCTGAAATAAAACAGATATTTGAAATATTCTTCAAATTTTCGATATGGATCATATTAAATGTAAATTTTCCTTGAACTAGTTACTGAGAGCGTTTTTGTTTAAACTAATATTTATACTTATTATTTCTTCCTAACTAAAAAGTAAAAGAAAAGCTGAAAATTTCAGAAAAAAATGCAACTTTCTAGGATTTTGCAAAAGAAGATTGTTATTAACTATTATATATGATATAATTATATAATATATTATTTATTATTGATTATATATATATATAATTATATATTACTATTATATATGATGACTTTCGTAAAATATTATCAAAGTGGCCCAGTGGAACGAGGGCCAAGGGTTTCTTCCGCATTCAGTCTACAAACTCAAGTACATACATTTTATTATGCTTTATAACGCAATTTTTTTCAATTTAATTTCCGGTATGAAATGAAAAAAATATAAAAGATGAGAAATCCTGACCATTATACTGTCCATTATACTGACCATTATACTGACCATTATACTGACCATTATACTGAACATTATACAGAACAATATACAGACCAATATACTGACCATTATACTGAACATTATACTGACCAATATACTGACCAATATACTGACCATTATACTGACCATTATACTGACAATTATACTTACCATTATACTGACCATTATACTGACCATCATATTGACCATTATACTGACCATTATACTGACCATTATACTGACCATTATAC
>CAKNYM010049391.1:29073-50458 GCA_932195095.1 Andricus curvator
GACCATTATACTGACCATTATACTGACCATTATACTGACCATTATACAGAACAATATACAGACCAATATACTGACCATTATACTGACCAGTATACTGACCATTATCCTGGCCATTATACTGACCATCAATAAAGTGAATAAGGAATACTCTTGAAGGGTAAAAGAATTTGTTTACCTTCAATTGTTATTTTTTTTTAAGACTACAGCAACTATATGAAAGTAGGTCACATCGCCTTCAAAAACATGAGGTATTTCCAAACGACTGCTTCTAAATGGAAAAACAAGAATCATTCACACTCTTCCTCTATTTAACTGAAAACTGAAAAATAAGATTTTCAAAACGTTTCATTTTTCCACGTTATTAATTCACACAAAAAAACTATCAGGCTGAAATCAAAAAATTATTTTCATTAAATTTTTTATTTAATGTTGATTTTATTTTTTCACAAGATTATGTAAATATGAATTTTCTAGGTTTCTTGAGAACATCCAAAAAGATTTTTCATAATTTCAGATTTGGCATATATGCCAAAAACTTATCTAGCAAAATTCTAATAAAGGTTTTTTACATTCTCATTCTAATGAGAAGGTATTGGTTTTATGTAAAATTTGACATAGTCGGTTTTCATCAAATCTCCACGTTTTGAGACCCCCTGAGCTAGAAAAAACGATTTTTACGAAGGTGTCTGTCTGTCTGTAGTCTGTAGTCTGTCTGTCTGTCTGTCTGTCAGTCTGTCTGTTTGTCTGTCTGTAGCCACGATAACTTTCGAAAAAATGATCAGATTTGATTGAGCTTTGGCACACTTTTTCATGGCCGAAAAATAGAGAACGAGTTCGTTAACCAGCTATTTTGGATGAAAATCCAAAAAGTGAGCACATTTAAAAAATTTTTGAGACCACTTTTATAGAAGATTTAAAAATTCTATGTACAGTTATTAGTAGTACGCAAAATGACGAACAAAATATTCTAATGACTTTTCGTGATAAAAAAAAAATTACTGGAGTTATAGCATTTTCAAAATTCCAAAAAACAAACGAAAATGAACATTTTAAGCCGAAAAACGCACGATATGAAAAAAAGTCAAGAGGAGAAAAACGTTGATTCCTGAACACCCTATAATATTTTCATAACAACTTTTTGAATTTTTTGAAAAATAAAAAATTCAAATTTTGATCGCACAAAAAATTAATGAAAAATCAAAAAAGCCATTTTTCAAACTATGCAAGATACCAGAAAAGATCATCCCACCAAAATTGTGCACCTGAAAAAGATCTACAAATTTCTTATCATTCACTTTTTGATATGACGCGTAGTTTTTGTTTTATTCGTAAAAAACAGCATTGAAAACAGAAAAATCAAATTTTCAGACGAATATTACCAGCTACGAAAAAATGACCGAAACAAAATTTGTTCATCCAAGGAAGAGGTACAAATTTATTGTAACTCACGTTTCGATAGGAAGCGTGGTTTTTTTTATTCGTGAAAATAACATTGACAGGAAAAAAAATAAAATTTTTGAAAAAACAATGCAAGGTACGAAAACATATAAATGAACACAAATTGTGCATTCAAAAAAGATTTACAAACGCGTAATCAATTTTTGTGGTAAGAATATATTGAAAATGAAAAAATTAACTTTTTTGATAAACGGCACAAGCTAAAATAAAATGTTAACTAATAAAATTTGTCCCCTGAATTATATCATTACTTTCCATTTGAAATCAAATACAAATTTAGTAATTTGTATATGAAGAACATATAATACGAAGCACAAAGTGCGCGCTCAGTGTATTTACCAAATCGCACGCCGTAAGTGCGCTCAAACTTTTTTGTTTCTATCATACGGTTCAAATGATTTTCAAATCAAATATCGAGCGCGAAGCGCGAGTGTCTGGATGAGAATGTGTTCCTTAAGGTCGATAGAACCTTGAGTAAATAAAGTTCCTTTTCAGTCTAAAATAAAAACAAATTTAACAGTCACTTAATATGTAGAGGTTTTGATAATTTTATAATATTTGCAAACAAACTTTTTCTTTTCATCGAAGTCGAACACGAAGTTCAAAAATCTAGAGGAGCCGAGCGTAAAGCGCGATGCAAATACGCCCGAGCGCATAGCGCGAGGTGAATACATAATCGAGCGCGAAGCGCGCCATGAGAATGTGCCCGCGAAGCGGGCAGATTTTTTTTAAAGTATTTTATAATATTTTAGGAAAAATTCGGTTTAACCTCTGAGATATTTGAAAATAGTAGAAGTTTAAAATGACTATAATTATTCCTAAAATTTCCGTTTAATCTTCCAGAAACTTTTTTAAACATTTTGGAAACCTCTACAAAATTTAAATTATCTTCAACATTTTTTCAAAACTTTTAAAAGTATTTAAAAATAATGGGAATTTTTCGTAAAAGTTTTGAAAAATCTTTCGAAAATGAGAAAATTACCTTGAAAGCTTCCAGATATTTTTCTGAAAATTTAAATAATCTTTTAAAATCTTTTTAAATATTCTTATGAAATTGATTAAAAAGAAATTAGTGTAGATTTTCTTGCGAATCTTAAAAAATTTCAATTGTCTTGGAAACTTTAAAAATTCTGAAAAAGCTTCTGCCCTTTTTTCGAAATCTTCGAAAATCTATATTTTGATTGAAATTTTCCCAAAAGTGTTTTTAGAATCTTTCAGAACTAAAAAAATTACATTTAAATCTTCCAGATCCTTTTTTGACAACTTGAAAAATCTTTTTAAATATTGTTCTGAAATTAGGAGAAATAATATTTAAAATTTTCCTAGCAACCTAAAAATGTTAATTCTCTTCAAATCTTCCATAATTGATCAAAAAATACGAATTTTCAACAAAATGGGTAAATCCTCAGACAAAAAGATTAATTTTTAACCAGTTGTATTTTTAACAAAAAAAAAATACAATTTCCTCCAAATGAAACGATGTTTATACAAAACAATTAAATTTTTTAACTCAAAAAAATTAATTTTCAACAAAAAAGTTACATTTTTTACCAGATAGATTAATTTTTAACAAGAAAAGATCAAACTCGAACGAGAAGATCAGTTCCCATCCAAAAGAGGAGAAGATTCAACAAAACATGTACATTTTTAACAAGACAGTTATATTTTTAATAAAAGAGATGAATTTTGAACTAAAATAATGAATTTTTAACAGCAAAAAATTAATTTTAAACAACAACAAAATGAATTTTTAACAAACTCGTTAAATTAAAAAAAAAAAGATGAATCTTCAAACAAATATAAATGAATTATCGACAAAAATTTTGATGTTTACTATTTAAACTAAAAAAAGCTTTTAATTTTGAATCAAAACAATGAAAAAATTGCCTCAAAATCTTCAAGATTTTTTTTTTTTTAATTTAAATAATCTTTTTCAATTTTTTGAAATCTTCTTAATTATTATAATAAAATAAATTTATCAAAAAAATAACATTGAAAATTTTACATTAATCTTAAAAGAAAATGTTAATTCATTTGAAACTTTTCAAAATTCTTAAAAAGCCTTTTGCCCTTGTTTCGAAATCTTCAAAAATTATTATATTCCCCAAGATTTTTGATTATTTCAGATATGCGGAAGACGTATCCGAGGGACTTCAATTGAAATATCATGAACTTCATGTCACATGATGTATCATGAAATTTAAAATAAGTTTGATTTCAACTTTTTTTTTAAACGTTAAGTTGAATTGTTGACTTTTTCAATTATGAAACCACTTTATGATATATATATTATGAAGCATTTTTAAAAAGCAGTTTTGAAGACTTAAACAATACAGAATGAACAGCGTTTAAAATAAATATTTGTTGACAAAAAACTTCTGTAAATAAAAACTAATTAACAATTTCAAAAATGGAACTGTAGTTCAAGAATTCGAGATTGAATTGCATTCTTAATATTTTTTGACATTGAATAATTTACAGGTATTAACGTTATAAATTTGAACTATTTCCATTTAACTTAGTAGGTAAACAAATATAAACTTCCGATTGAAAATTTATCAACTGCTTTTAACACTTTTATTAAATTAAAAATAATATTCAAATATTGTTTCAGTCTAAAATATTCCATTTTTAACCCATTCGAACTGAAATTTTTTAATTAAAGAAAATAACAATTTTTCAGTGACTTAATACTTTTTGACTGTTCATTTAAAATAAACAATTATAAAAATAGAATATTCATAACTAAACAATTTGAAACTGAATTGTTTGAAACAGAAAACCTTGAATCTTTAAAATCGTACAGAGCTGAAGAAAATAATATTTTGATAATACGATATCTACCAAGAAGACTAATTTTGTACAAAAAAAAACACAAATTTTCAACCAATTACTTGAATTTTTACCTAAGAAAGATCAATTTTTAACCGAAAACGGAATAATTAAATTTTCAGTTAAACAAATTAATTTTTATTTAAACAAACCATTTTTAATAAAATAGTTCGACTTTCAATCCAACAGTTGAATCTTCAAAAAAAAAGAGAATTTTCAACCAATACAGATGATTTCTTAACGAGAAATGTAATAATTGATATTTCAACCAAACAATTGCATTTATACCAAAAACATATCGAATTTCTACTAAAAAAAAAGGCATTTTCAACCGCTAACAATTTTTCAATAAATAAAGAAAAAGTATGAACAAAATTGTTGAACTTTCAACAAGAGAATTGAAACTTCAAACAAATAATAAAATTTTCAAGAGCATGAGTTTTTATCCAAACTGTTAAATTTTCAGCGAAAAAAGATGAATTTTCAACATACTTAGTGAATTTTCAACAAAATGATTTAATGATCAACTAAATAATAAAATATTCAATTCAAAAGATTAGTTTTCTATCAAGAAAACAAATTTTCAACAAAATGTATGAATTATCAACTAAATAGTTAAATTTTCAACAGAAACGATGACTCTTCCGCAAAGCTGCTGAATTTTCCACAAAATAATTAAATTTTCAAACTAAAAATATGGGTTTTCAAACAAGAAGATCAACTTTACACCGAAAAGACAATTATCAAAAAAGTTTTATTTTTTAACAAAAATTGTAATAGTTGATATTTCAACTAAATTTTCTACAAAGCAGGATGAATTTTTAAAAAATAATCGAATTTTAAAAAATATAATAAAATTAAAAAAAAAAATTTGTAACCACAGAAAGAGAATTCTTAACCAAAAATACAATAATAGATGGGTCAACCAAATAAAATGGATTTTCAACCAGAGATGATTCTTGGATGAAAAAAAATGGATTTTTACAAAGTTGTTCAACTTCAACAAGGTAGTTAAATTTTCAGCCAATAAAGATTAATTCTAAAAAAATGTAATGCTTGATACTTCTATCTAAACAGAGTTCAATTTTAATTTAAAAACATTTTAATTCAGCCAAAAAAGGCATATTTTCATCAAAACAGTTGAATTTTCATTAAAAAAGTTAATTTGAATCTTACTGATGAACGCATGTTTCAAACTTTTAGAATCGATCTCTAAGATTCTACCGAATCAAGCTGATTCCCACATATTTCGGAAAAATCTTTTGACGAATGACTGATTCTGAATCGATTCTCAGTGAGGAAAATCACTGATTCCTCCAGTGAACGGCCCCTCGCAATACACCCATAATCAAAAAACAGGATCATAAGACTCTGAACAAGAAGAATCCGAGTTAATGTTGGCAAGCATTCGTTATTCGATTTTTTTTTTTATGAATTGTGTATTGAAAATTCATAGTTTTGATTAATTTTAAAAGTTTTCAGGAGAATAAAACTTTTTTTAAGATTCTTAGCAAAATTCCAAATATTAGAAAAAAAATTAATTTTCAAAGAATTTTCAAAAAGATTTTTTTCATTGTCAAAAAAGATTCAGGAAGATTTTAAAAAATTGGAAAATATTTCAAGAAATTGAAAACAAAATACAGATTTTTGAAAACTTCGAAAACGGCGGAAGCTTTTTCAGAATTTTGAAAGTTTTCAAGACAACTGAAAATTTTTTAAGATTCCTAGGAAAATGTACAATGATTTTTTTTTCAATCAATTTTATAAAAATATTTCAAAAGATTATTTCAGTTCTAAAAAAATATCTGGAAGATTTTAGCGTAATTTTTGTTAATGTTGAAAGATTTCTCGAAAAGATTACGAAAAATTCGAAACTTTTTTAAATATGTTTCGAAGATTTGCAAAAATTTCAAAAATAATTCAAATTATGTGAAAATTTCCAAAATTGTTAAAAAGATTCTGGGGGATTGGAAGGAAATTTTGAGAAATAATTACATATAGTCAGTTTAAACTTGATTAGAGTTGTCACATTTTTTATGCGATCTAAATTTGAAATTTTTGATTTTCCAAAAGAAATGTTAATGTGTATAAATAAGATTTCGGTTATGATAATTTTGTAGGGCTTTCAGAAAGCAACGTTTTTCTTCCTTTTAATATTTTTCATATCGTGCACTGTTTGGTTTAAAATTTTCATTTCCGTTTTCTCTAAATTTTGTAAATCCTATAACTCTGGTATTTTTTACATATAAAAAAAAAGTCATGGAGATAAATTGTTCGCCAATCCAATTTGTCAATTTTTTCGAAAGTTGTCGTGTGAACAGACTAAAAATCTAAAGGCACACACAAACAGACAGACACATTCGTAAACACCTGTTTTCGCGTTTACTTCAAAATTTGAAAGCATTGAAGAAGATAAGAATGCTTTTTCAGCTAAAAAAAATTCACGAATAATAATTTTGATGCTTTGTTGTCTTGTTGACATAGATTTTATGAGCAGATAAGTCTTCTGCATCAAAAACATTTTTATGACGATACACAAATAAATACTTGAAACTCTTTTCAAGTCTTTGGAAAAAACTTATTCTTAACTAAAAAAATATCAAAATATACAGTTATTAGAATATAATAATTAATTGCCGTTGTAAAAAAGTTTGTAAATTTGAGAAAACATTTTGTTCTCTTATTAAACATTATATTTAAATTATACTTATTATATATAATTATAATTATTTTCATAAAAACTAAAACTACTTGAACTATTTTGAATTTGTTTTTATTGAAAAATCCCGTAAAATATTGTAAAATGACTTCCATTTCACATCCAGTTGCAATTATGTTGCTCAAATAAATCCGATTTAATTAAAAAAATCGATGATGCAAAGATTTATCTTTTTTGAGGCTGGTCTGAAATCAACCTATTGTCAAAGTATCATTTTTTACGTCCAAATAATAATAATAAAAGTAATAATAATGGCGAAGAGGCGATTTAAAAAAATACAAATTATGCCTAATGATTATTCAGAAAAATTGGGGAAAACGATATTTCGGAAAAAACAAATTTTGTGCAAATGATAATTCAAAGAAAAAACTAACGCTGTTTCAAATTTTGTTTATTTATTTCCAAGTTATATGACCTTATCGGCTAGAAAAAATTCACGAACAACGATTTTATTGCTTTATTGACATCGCGATTATGTGCAGTTGAGTCATGTTTATTCAAAATATTTTATTGAGAATATTTAAAAAAATAATCAGAGCTATTTTCAATTATTAGTAATCAGCTTTTCAATTTCGTTTTAAATTTAATCAAGCAACAACATTTGTTTCAATTCATATTATAGACTGAAACAAATTTTTTTTTATTCAAAAACTTTTTAACAAAATTATTGAATTACCACCAAAAATGTGCATTTTTATCCAATGATGATGCAACTTCTACTAAAATAGGTGAACTTTTCAACACCGAAATATAAATTTTTTTTCAAATTGGTTCAAAATTCAACCAAATAGTTGCATTTTTGCCCGAAAAAGATTTTACTTTGGTTTTTCAACACCAAAATATGAGTTTCAAATAAGAAGTAAATTTTTTACGAAAATACTTGAATTTTTATACCAAAAACACCAATTTTTAACAAAACAGTTGAATTTTTAACGAAAAAAGACTTTCTAAGAAATTATTGAACTTTCAACCAAATAATAACATTTACAGCCAAAAAGTTAATTTTTGCAATGAAGCAACTTCAAAGAAAAGAAACTATATAAATACAATAAATTGTGTAGATTATTGACAAGAATATTATATCAGTTTAACCGCAAAACTTAATTTTTAAGTTTTTCAATTTTTTCCTGATAACTATTACTTAAATACCAGAGTCAAAAACTTTAACGTTATTAACCTAGAATATTTGATAAACGGTATAAAACATTCAAATTAAAATTAAAAAATTTCAAATTTTTGGTTCTTAAGAGTTATCAAAAGTTATAGGAATTCCCTGACTTTCACAAGATTTTTTTGGTTGAATCCCTGAATTTTCCCAGACCAATGAAATTTCCTGACTTTTTTTAAATTTGAGCTTAGCTAGGTAACAAAAGAGAACCAAAAAATCAAAACAAACGCGAATCTAAATTGAGAATCTACAGAAACCGGAAGTGCGAATAAATTTTCAAAATAGCATAAAATAACGTATAGATGAGGGAACTTGGAAGGAGCTTATAAACAATAAAGATATAGAGGACGCATCGACTTTGCTCCAGGATGTCATTGTTATAAGCGCGACAGAAGTGTGTGGTACTGCGGTTTTAGGAAGAATGTCTGGTGATGCAGGACGGAATAGTGAAATCCAAGCAGTCGCCCAAGAAAAGAGAAAAGCGTATAATAGAGAGTTGAACATCACAGGCCTTAGGGATGAGAAGAAAAATAAACTGGAAAATGATTACAGACCCAAAAGAGGAAAGTTAAGCTACTAGTCAAGGGAAGTAAAGATGAAATCAAAACAGAGGAAGAGAGGATAATGCAAAACGACTTTGAAGTAAGCAAGGAACTGCTTTATAAATGGACGTTCATCAATATGAAGAAAGTTCAAAGTACAGAGTTAGGCAGCATGAGAATTAGCTAGGGTGAAATTCTATATGATACAGGCGAGATACCAGTCGCTTTGAGAGTCTCTTATAAGAAATTATTAGGAAGTGAAACGGTGGGGCACCATCACTGCGATATTGGGCACGCTACCTTCAAAAAACTAATTGGGAGACTCTGTGCCTCTGAAGATAAAAATCTATGTTTGAGGATAAAATTAATAATTTAAGAAGTTATAAGGCTGCTGGTGTAGACAGTATTGACGCTGGAATATTTGAATACGGTGGCGACTACATACATCATAGGTCATGTAAGGATCAAATATTTAGCTTAAGACAGATCACAGGAATAATGTTTGAGAGTAAAGAAACAAGTTTTTTGTGCATTAGTTGACCCAGAGAAAGCATTTGAGAAAGTGGATAGAAGTAAACTTTGGGAAGCACTGAAAGAGTACGAAGTCAATGGATGGCTCGAACAAGCAACAAAAACAATATATGATGGTAGCAAAGCGAGTGTAAGGGTAAATAGAAAACTGAGTGACTGGTTCGATATTATAAAAGGCGTTAGGTAAGAATGCATTATGTTCTCACGTCTATTTATTATATTCATGGACAAGTGTCGAAGAATGACCCTCTTCAACGAAGAAGGTGTGGATCTCGGGACACTTATTATCGGAAATTATTCCTTGAAGACTCTAGCAAAATTCTAATAATCTCCAGCAAAGAGCAATCCAATCGAAAAAATTCTTTGAAAGCTCTCCCGTTTACAGACAGCGAGATAGGCAGACACAGATTAACATAGAAGTAACATACATCTTTTCTCAATCATCTTGATCTTTCTAGTTCAAGTCTCGGCAAATCAACAAACATATTTCCATATATAGTTCTATTGTATGCATAAAAATCCTTTTTTTTTGCCAAAATTCTTTTGCTGAATTGGTACTCAAACCATTACAAAAAATTGTGTGTTTCATCTGAGCCAAACTATTTATCTGATCCGACACAATGCTGACCAAAATGTTTTTTTTTTTTAAAGTTTGAAAAGCAAAATCTTTTTCGTGGCCACGAGAATTTTTTTCATATATTTTTATCTTCTAATTTTTCTCCCGAAAAATGAAAGATATCCAAAAGTAGTAGGTATTTTTTGTGAAACGTTTGTAAATTAACAAAGTTTTTTCTATGCAATCTGTTGAATTGGTCGTTGTTTGGAAGAAAAATGCGCGAATTAAATTTTTGGAAAAAAATGTCTTGCAAGCCTCATGCAATAATTGTAGATTCCGCAAAATCAGAACGTAATTTGCCAATGTTTTCTTATTGTTTTGATTTGAATATTGGCCAAGTCTCAATATAAAAATGAAGCAAACGACAACGACGACAAATAGACAACAAAGATCTATTATTTTTTCAATCAGTAATCCCAGAAACGTCCAGATTGGACGAAATCCACAAAATCTAAATTTACATAACCAAATTCTTCTCATTAAGATGAAAATGTAGAGACGAATTTTGTCAGAGGTCAACACATTTTGAGTGGATACCTCAGCATGGATGAAGATAGATCAAGAAAACTTTTTCTGTTGTATGTAGTTTTATTGCATACTACATCTTATCGGAAACATGTACAGAACTCATTTTCTGTCTGAACCAAATAACAAATTTTTTAAATATTGAATTCTCTTTTATGAATACTTATGTTTTTTTTCAAAAAACGTACTCGAGTCGCCTACTCGAGGCCTTACAGAGTTCTCCTTGACTCTAAAACACGAACTATGTTCGTTATCGAATTTTCGGCACTAGCCGACTAGAACATCAGAGCCCAGGAAAATGAAAAGGAATAGAGGTGTAAAGACTAGTCTTCCTGATTATCGGTGCTCTTGGATGTTCCAAGCTTTCACTGGTTGATAGCCTGAAAAGCATCCGTGCATGTCAATGAAATGCTAAGACACTTGCGGGAAAAATTCAGAAGGCGGTCGTCCTTGGTTCGCTGCCTGTCCTTAGGATGAATGAGACTTTTGCCGGACCATCGTAATGAGTCCATCGCTGACTGTAATTATCTGTCTTATGGTCGTGAGGAGAATTAAATCGGAACATTCCTTCAAAAATGATTTTGCTGAACGACAACGACGACGAAGACGACAAAGACAAGCAGACAACAAAGGAAAATCCATTTTTTCTCAGTGATTCCGAAAACGTCGAGTTTGATCAAATGGACGAAATTTAATTTTCACGTTAAAACAATTCTTTCTCATTCAGACGAAAAGTTAGAAATGATATGTGTTAGCAGTAAGTACATGCTTAGTCGATCATTGGACGATGAAACAAGAAAACCTTATTTTTTCAAACAAATTCTCATCTTTTTTTTCCATTCTCTAGTTCAAGCTTCGCCATGGATTTTTTTAAATGTGAAATTCGCTTATCTAAATGTCTTCTTTTTAACTTATTTCTTCGAAAAAAATTATTAATTTTTCACATATTTTCGAATAGGAATTTGCAAATTGTATTATAATATTGAAGACGAATTATAATTTGGTTTATGTAAATTCCCAGGAAATAAAACACAATAATTATATGCTTGGTTTATAATATATTTGAAATAATTGTGCGCACAATTTAGTTAGAATAATTTGCAATATCGTCAGAAGAGGAGTCCAGTGAATAGCACATATCGTTTAATAAACAGGAACAGGGGGCGGTATACAGCAATCGAGCGGCTTAGTGGTTCCTGCGCCACATTTTCCTTGGTCTGAAATTCAAAATTGTACGTGCTTTATCATTTAATATCAATACCTGAATACGTTGTGTCTACAAAATGTTATGCGGATGTCCCACATAGGAATTCCAGACAAAAACTCTACAAAAACTTCTATGATATGAAGAATGAATGCGGGAGATGTGTACAAATAAAAGCTGAACTTACCGCAGGTACCATGGCAACATTTTCCATCTTTGTCACAAGGAGCTCCAATCACTGGTAATGAACAAACTGGGGGCAAATCTTTTTTCTGTTTACAGCAATCGAGCGGAGTACCTCCTACGGCACATTTTCCTGCGACTGAAATTCAAAATTGTCGTGTTTTATCATTTAACACCAATACGTCAATACGTGCTGTCTAGAGAATTTTATGCGGATGTCCCACATAGGAACTCCAGACAAAAATTCTATGAAAACTTTTGTGAATTGAAGAATAAATGCAGGAGATGTTTGCAAGTACAAGTTGAACTTACTGCAGGTATTAGCGCAACATTTATTCTTTGGGCAAGGGTCTCCAACCAATGGAAGTCCACATTGTTGGGGTAGCGGCGCGTAACCTCCGGGAGCTGGGGGTGTTACGGGAGGTGGCTTAACTTCTCCAGCCAAAACAGCCGTGAAGAGCAGAGCGAAGACAGTGATGATTTTGGGATTCATTTTGAAATGAAAAGTGATCTCTTGTGCTTTGTCCACGGCTTATATACGGAGTCAGGGGTAAACCTAGAGGTTTTTTTTCTTGGAGAGGGCAACAAGAAATTCGCGAAAGTGGCACTTAAATTTTATTCTACCCATTCCAAAACAAATAGAATTCGAAGCTGGACCTTTGTGTGTGTGGGAGGTGGGGCACTTTTCTGAAACGGGAAGGCAATATTTCTAGACTTGTAAACAAGTTACGTCACCTCCACTGTAATCTGAAGGTAATGCTTCAAAATGGAAAAAATAGAATTATTGACACAAGTGGAGATATTTAATTTACGATTATAAAATTGTATTGAAAACAATGGATGAAAAAACTTTACTAATTGCATTGTTGGTCTTGAATGATTTTAAAGCGAAAGGGCTTGAATCAATCAGAAAGACAAAAATCACGTCGACTTTTTCTGAGGAAGTTCGATACTTTCTTTTCCTAAAGAAGTTAACTAGCATATTTTCATGAAGAATAAGTTGAGAGTTGACCTTTATTGGCTTAAATAATTAGGTCTACCATCAGTTTGCTACCATAAAAATCGAACGATCTATCTCTAAAAGTTTCGGGGATACGACCCTTAAAAGTCGATTTTCACCGCATAATAATTAAAAATACGTAAAATGAAAAATTCTAGTCTGACTAAATTCAATTCAAATCAGACAAACAGTGCAACTTTAATTAAAATAATCATTTGCCACTTGAATACGTTGTGTTCAAACGGAAATAAGATGAGATGGACCTATTTCATCGTTTTGAGGAAAAAATTATTTTCGCTAAGTTATGAATATCTGAAATTCAAGGGTTGTTTCCTCAAAAATATCAAGTTTTTTCTGAAAATATTGCAACTCGATGTTCTCAAAAACTCCGCTTTTTTTGCCAACTTGGTACTCAAAAGATGGAGAACTCAAGAACATTTTTTTGTATTAAAATTAAATTTTTGCATTTTTCTCACAGACCACGATGTATTTGACGAAATGCTAACGAAAAAGTTTGCTCATTTAATATAATTTCTTCAAAAAATACCTCTGACTTTTTTCGGATATCTTGTATCATTTGCGAGAAAAATTATAAAGTTTCATCCTCCTTTTTATAAGCAGAAACTTTTTCTGAATATTGTGTAAAATGAAAAAATGGGATGCTACATGAAATCTACTTTCAGTATTTTCAAATATCAGCCAGAAAGATAGAGTCAAATTATATAGAAAACCCTAATTTCTTTATTTTATTCAAAGTTGAAAAAGGCTTATATAAAGAATATATTCTGTATGTTTTCTTCACGAAAATTCATTTTTGGGGCCACAAGAATATTTTTCATCTTATTTAATTTTCTAATTTTTCTTGCGAACGATGAAGGATATCATAAAACAGTAGGAGCCATTGAAAAATTATCAAATCGTATTTTCTATTTTGTGCTGAACGCAAATAAAGAAAGCATAGCCTTTTTGAAAAAAAAAAATGTTCAACAAAATTTCAGGTAAAGGAAATTTCTGAAAGGACATAATTGCGATGCTATTAGAGCCAGATTAACGAATTTTTCAGATCTGTTAAAACTTGAGTAGTCTTAGATTAATCTACTTGTCTTAGTTAATTCAAAGCATATATATTTCTGAATGTTTTTCGACTTAATTGACTAGAAATGCAGAACAGTTTTTGAAGCATTCTGTATTTCGTACGTTACTTGAAATCGAATTGATAATGACAATAAAATTTTTTTTTAAATGGTTGTTTTAAGAAAAATATTTGTAATCGGACTAGTCGAATGCATAAATCTTTTGTTTTCAAAAGGGGACATTGGTAGATTTTTTTATTAAAATATTTCGGTTGAAAATCACTTTACAATAAACTTGCAAAACATATCCAAGCAGAGAAAGTCGTTGAAATTGTTTTAAGATTGACTTACAGTTTCTTAAGGATTCAAGCAAGGAAGTCGACTTTAGCTAAGAACCAAAATATCGAATTACTCAAGTTATCCGAAATTTTGAGAGAAAACAAGTATTATCCTCTACGAAAAACTTCTCCTAATCTTGCAGCAAAATAACTCTGCTGGTATAAAAAAAGAGATTAAAGTGATTCACAACAAAACAGGCAAGAGGACGATGCTTTTGTTTCGCAACAACTTTTTCTCTCACTGTATAGCATAGTTATAATACAGTCGCTAATAACTCTGGATGTTCATGCGACTATAAACCTTTCATTAATAAATTCAAATCATGCTACAATTAAGCACTAGATTTATCGTGGGCTAGCTTAATTTGATATTTTATAAATTTTGAACAGAAATCTGTTACCCCAAATAAGTTTGGCCAATTGAAAAGCTTTTCAGATAAAGCCCGTTTTATATTAAAGTCCGATTTATCTGATATATTGGAATGAACGATGACCGTGTGAAAATGCTTCACCTCGCGTCACTCTGGATATGCCGTGTCCTTTTCATACAATTAAAAATCACCAGAACAATTTTCAGGAGATTGCAACGACCAGTTTGGCACATTTCACCAAACTCTTTTTGACGTTATTTCAGTCGGAGAAATCCCACGTGATGCCAAATCCGAAAGATCATCAGCAGTAAGTACATGATGCCATGTAGCTTTTGGAATGTGAGTGCCTATCTCAGTCACTCGATTACCGACAAAAGGTAGCCAGTTAGCCTCTGGCTTTTCTAACCAAGCAAGAACAATTGTTGAGTCTGACCAAAGATAAGTTGAAGCAGACTCTAAATATAACGCCGATTGAACATACTGCACGCGGGGAACGCTGAGTTATTTTAAAGGAAAGACTCAAGATTTTGCACAGGTGATTGACGTAATAAGCCTTCAATCTGATGCAATACGTACACAAAAGTGCAGCATAAGCTTGCGTTGATGGATCAGCGAATCCGTATATTTTCACGTCTTCTGAATGTGATGTACTACCCACCCAACTCGGGAGAGACACAATTTGCAACTTCTTTATCACTGTGTAATAAGATTGCCATTCTTTATGCAAATAACCTGGTAGCAAATCATCCCAATGTGATTTTAGCGACAATAATCCCTGCATAAAGATTTTTGCTCTCATACTTATACGAGTTGTATATCCAACTGCATCAAACATGCGAGCGATGGTAGATAAAAAACTACGTTTAGTGTAAACATTTTGAACCTTGATATCTGTACGGTTTTGTAACTGATGCATTGGATCACATAAGAGTCCTTAGACATGAATTGTACATTTCTCTGAATCATCATGAGGTTTTAATTCCTTTTGATTGCTCGATTGGTCTCTTCATAATTATGAAAGAGTGCTTGACTGCTTATCTAACTGAAATGCACCGCAAGCTAAAATGTCGATTCATTGTTGTTTTAAAGATTCAGCAGACTCAAAATTGGTTGCTGTGAAGAGAACATCTTCAATGTGGAAATTCTATACAAGAATTTTTGAATCTAAAGGATAAAGGGAGGCTCATCATTAGTGAGTTGTTTCATAACTTTTAAAAAGTTAGTAATCGGAATGACTGCGGCGAAACATCGAGATTTTTGCTCTGGATAATAATTTGATAATCAACATCACGTTGATTAAATTTGAGGCATTAAAGACTGGCACAAACGCGTTATGGTTGAGCTATCTTTGATCATATGTGACCATATGACCAAGAGATTCACACTCCTTCATGAAGCTTGAGTAGAGTTATTTATACTCAGGTTGAGCTAATAACTCACGCTCGATATTAAACAATTTTTTCCGCGCTTTGGGAAACGAGATTCCAATGATAATCAGAGGATCTATTTTAAATGATAAGCAAACGATGTATTGTCCCGTTTCACCACAAAAGTGAGTTTCAGAAAAATGCTTTTCATATAGTTTTTCATCTTTCGTTAGATGAGTCACTTGTGGAATTTCCCTTACTACCCAAAATTTATTAAAGAAGGAAGAAATTTTACTGATTTGATAGCAGTGAAGAAGTGTAACATTCTTCAGCATATTAGCAGAAGTACTCTCCAACGCTCCAACAATAATCTAGCCAAAGATTGTGGCCTGAGCAATTGGGGCGTCAATAGGTACTTTTATTAAACCCTGTTTCTTCATCGCAGCATAAACTTTAGCAGCGAACATAATGTCAATTCGATCCTCGGAGAAAGGTTCAGCATCCACGTAAGTAAGACCTTGAAAGTTCCAAAAAAGCCCTAAAATTAAATTTGTTGCCCAAAAAGCAAATATTAATGTTTTTGAGGTTTTGTGACATGACTATCTGATATGTCCAAATCAACCTTCTATGATGAGCGATTCGACCCTTTATAATGATCAGTTCCACCATCTCTCATGATCGGTTCGACTTTCTATGACGCTTGAGTCGACTTTCCGAGATGACCAAGTCCAAACTCTGAGATGATCGATTTGAACCTCTTGTTTTAATCTTCTAGAGATAGTCGCTTTAGCCGTCTTCAAGGGCTGTCCTATAGTTGACCCTGCAATATAGTTAGTCTGCACATCCAGATGGCCAAAATGAGCTTCCATTTTTCTCCGTGTGGTTTTGTGAATTTTTTGTGAATATTTTGTAAGATGATTTTCGTGAATTTTTCGGTCGTTGACCCCATACACCTATTTTTGTGAATAGATGTTTCATCCCTATTGTCCCACAAAAAAATAGTAGTTTTCCCACAAATAAAACTGAGTTCTCAATCCTTTTAGTTTAATGTGTCCCTTAAACTTAACTCAACTGCATCGACAACTGTATTTTGGTGATTGTGAATTCTCTTTTGTTAAAGCTCCTTTGGCATTAACCAACTCATTCTCATCACGTGTCTCATGCTTCGCCCTCGATTTTGTCAAAAATCTGAAATTTTCTACATTATGTTCAACACTTTTATATTGCAAAATAAAGTACAAATTTCATGTATCATGATTACATTAATACTTATTTCTTATTTTGCATCAAATTTTATTCTCAGCTACCCCTGAAAAATGTGTCATTCCAATAAATTTATATTATTACAATTCATAATATGCATTGGTATTGAAACATGCGTATCTCATTCTCTTGTTTTTTTGATTGAAAAAAAGGGCGCATACTATAAAAAAAATTTGTGAAACATTTTATTGCAACTTGTGTCGTTTTTCCAAAAAGTTAATATGTTTATTTTTAATTTTATTTTTACAATTTAAACTAAAAATACGCATCCTAGCGTAAAGTGGTTCCGAGAAAATTTGTAGATATAAATTAGGCTAAAAATTTTGTGAAATAAAATGTTATTCTCTTTTCATTTTTTTCGTCTCTCACGTCGTTTTTTCAAAAGTTGAATTTTTTTATTTTCAATCTTGTTTTTTACGATTAAAATCAAATCTCCTTGTTCTATCTGAAAATTATCAATAACAAATTTTTAGATCCTTTTTGGATGAACAACTTTTGTCAATTCATTTTTTTCATAGTTTGTGCCGTTTGTCCAAAAATTAAATTTTTAATGTTGTTTTTAATTTTCGAATTTTCAATCATCGAGATGAATTTTTAACCAGAAGGATAAATTTTCAACCAAGAAGGTTACCTTTCTACCAAAAAAAGAATACTTTTTATTAAAATTTCCAAAATTATGAATTAAATATTGCAAATTTCAAAGGAATATTTAACCTAATGCTTAAATTTTCAAAAAAAATAATTATCACCAAAAAGAATTTCAAAAAAAAGAAGATGATCTTCAACTAAAATGATAAATAATTAACCAAAAAGTTTTATTTCCAACAAAGTAGTTTTACTTTCTACGAAGTAGTTAAGGTTCCAACCAAAAATGATGAATTCTCAAATAAAATATAATAGTTGATATTTGAACAAAAAAATTTTAATTTTACTCTAAAAACAGCTGAATTCTACAAGAAAAGACAAATTTTCAAACAATACTTCAATCCTATAAAAACATGTTCCATCAAAAAGTAATCGCTGAAAAAGTAGATATTTCTTGAACGCACACTTTTCGTTGATTCGTTTTTTTCGCACCTTCCGTCGTTTTTCGAAAAATTTAATTTTTTCATTGTTAATGTTATTTTTCACAATTAGACCAAAAAATACGCATCCTATCCAAAAATAATTCATAACAAATTTGTAGCTCTTTTTTGGGTAAACAAATTTTGTCTATTTATTTTTCTTGTATCTTGTGTCGTTTGTCTGAAAATTCAATTGTTCTATTTTTAATGCAGTCTTTTACGAATAAAATCAAAACTACGCGTCCTATGAAAAAATTATTCTCGACAAATTTGAAGATCTTTTTTGAATACACAATTTTTGTCGATTCATCTTTTTTCGTATCTTGTATAGTTTGACCGCAAAATGGAATTTTTGATTTTTCATATCGTGCGTTATTTGGCTTAAAATGTTGATTTCCGTTTGTTAATTAATTCTAGACAATAAAAATCCAAAGTAATCGAATTTTTAATTTTGAAATGATCCACCTATTTCCCTGAAACTTTTTTTATAAGATGCATACTTTTTGTTCAAATATTGAAAAATCTTATTTAAAAAAAAATTATATTTTCCATCCTAACTATGTAAAATGCAGGTAAGAAGGAAAAATCTAAAAACAAAAATTGTGTTTATCTACATTTGCTTTATTACGAAATGACCAAATCAGGATTTCCGAACCGAGGCATAATGTTTAGTGAATAACAAGTTTATTGCTTTTTAGATATCGAGTGTATGTGCCGTTGAGTCAACTCTATTTGAAATTTTTTTGTTTTTAAATTCAAAGAAAAATTAAAAAGTTATATATAGAATTTAAAAAATAATAGAACAAATACCAGAAATCATTTTTCTAACAGAATAAAACAATATTTCAGGAACAAATTTAAAATTGAATTTTTAACATAAAAGTTGAACTTTCAACCTAAAAATATAAATTAGCAACAAAAAGTGTCATGATTTATATTTCAATCAAAAAAACATTAAATTTATGAAAAAAAAAGTTTTTTGAAAGTAAAAAGACGAATTTTCTCTACTAAAATTGATTTTACAAACAAAAAATATGACTTCAACAAAAAATTATTTTTCCATGGTACTGATGCATCTTTACCCAACGAAAATGAAATTTTAAACCAAGAAAATTATTTTTTTTTTTTACCAAAAAAGAAGAATTTTCAAATAAAAAAGATCAATCCTAAAAAAATGGAAAAGTTACATTTTCAGTTAAAGAATTAATTTTAAAGAAAAAAACGAATAAACACTGAACAGTTACATTTTCAACCAAAGGCTTGAATCAAAAAAATAAATTTTCAACAATGTAGTTTAATTTTTACCCAATTAGTTGAATTTTCAATTTTAGAAAATTTATTATCAACGAAATAGTTAAGGTTCCAACCAAAGAGATGAATTTTCAACTAAAAATATAACGAAAAACAAAATATTTCTTAAGAAAGTGATTCAACTAAATCTTCCAAATAAAATAGTTGAATACTCAAGCAAAGAAGAATAATTTTTGACCCAAAAGTTGCATTTTCATAAAAAAAAAAATATTTCGATTATACCAAAGCGGATGAAATTATAAATCAAAAAGACAAATTAAAAAAAATAGTTGAATTTTCTGTTGAATTTTAAACAAAAAGTGAATTTATTACGTAATAGTTCAATTTTCAACAAAACAGTAGAATTTTTAACCAAAGGTATGAATTTTTAACAAAATAGTTTTATATTCAATCAAACAATTGCATTTTTATCAAAAAAATACGAAATTTCTCTTAAAACAGATGAATTTTTAATTAAAAAAAAAAAAAAATTTTTTTTAAATAGTTGAATTTTCACCCAGGAAAGATTTCAGTTCTCTTTTCACACCAAAATATTATATTTACCAAAAAGTAAATTTTCTACAAAATAGTTAAATTTTCAACAAAACGGCAGAATTTTCAAACAAAAAGTATGACTTTTCAACAAGATTGTTAAATTTCCAACAAAACAGTTGCATTGTCCGGAAAAATGAAAATTCTACCAAAACAGGTGAATTTTTAAATCAAAAAGTCAAATTTTCAAAAAAAGAGTTGAATTTTCATCCAAAAGGATTTCAATAGACTTTTCTACAGAAAATTACAAATGAAAAAAAAATTAAATTTTCTAGGAAATAGTTGAATTTTAAACAAAAAATGAATTTATTACGTAATAGTTAAATTTTCAACAAAACAGTAGAATTTTTAACCAAGGGTAAAAATTTTTAACAAAACAGTTTTATATTCAATCAAACAATTGCATTTTTATCAAAAAAAGACGAAATTTCTCTTAAAACAGATGAATTTTTTATTACAAAAAAAAATAAAATTAAAAAAAATAGTTGAATTTTCATCCAGGACAGATTTCAGTTCTCTTTTCACACAAAAATATTAAATTTACCAAAAAGTAAATTTTCTGCAAAATAGTTAAATTTTCAACAAAACGGCAGAATTTTCAAACAAAAAGTATGACTTTTCAACATGATTGTTAAATTTCCAACAAAACAGTTGCATTGTCCGGAAAAATGAAAATTCTACTAAAACAGGTGAATTTTCAAATAAAAAAAAAACAAATTTCCAAAAAAAGTGTTGAATTTTCATCCAAAAGGATTTCAATAGACTTTTCTACAGAAAAATACAAATTTAAAAAAAAATTAAATTTTCTAGGAAATAGTTGAATTCTAAACAAAAAGTGAATTTATTACGTAATAGTTAAATTTTCAACAAAACAGTAGAATTTTTAACCAAGGGTATGAATTTTTAACAAAATAGTTTTATTTTCAATCAAACAATTGCATTTTTATCCAAAAAAGACGAAATTTCTCTTAAAACAAATGAATTTTTAATTAAAAAAAAAAAAAAAAAAAAAAATTTTAAATAGTTGAATTTTCACCCAGAAAAGATTTCAGTTCTCTTTTCACACCAAAATATTAAATTTACCAAAAAGTAAATTTTCTACAAAATACTTAAATTTTCAACAAAACAGCAGAATTTTCAAACAAAAAGTATGACTTTTTAACAAGATTGTTGAATTTCCAACAAAACAGCTGCATTGTCCGGAAAAATGAAAATTCTACTGAAACAGGTAAATTTTTAAATAAAAAAAAAAAATTTCCAAAAAAGGAGTTGAATTTTCATCCAAAAGA
>CAKNYM010049391.1:74855-128430 GCA_932195095.1 Andricus curvator
GGGGAGAACTCACCGTTTTCCCTTGGCAACACGATTTTCTGACGGTTTTTGTCAATTTTAGCTATTGTCCGCAAATGGAAAAATTATTTTTTAATTTTTTTGTAACACCTCTTGATGGTACCTTTCGAATGGGGTAGGATAAAAAAGTCACTTGCTCTTCTTTTTGGCGGAGAACTCACCGTATATCCTTGGAAGGACGAGTTTTCGACGGTTTTTCTCAATTTTAGCTGTTGTCCGCAAATGGAAAAATTATTTTTAAATTTTTTTCTAACACCTCTTGATAGTACCTTTCGAATAGGGTAGGTTAGAAAAGTCACCCCTCTTCGTTTTGGGGGAGAACTCACCGTTTTCCCTTGTGAACACGATTTTCTGACGGGTTTTCTCAATTTTAGCTATTATCCGCAAATGGAGAAATTATTTTTAAATTTTTTTCTAACACCTCTTGATGGTACCTTTCGATTAGGGTAGGTTAAAAAAGTCCATTCCTCTTCTTTCTGGGGGAGAACTCACCGTATATCCTTGGCAGGACGACTTTTCGACGGTTTTTCTCAATTTTAGCTGTTGTCCGCAAATGGAAAAATAAATTTAAAATTTTTGTCTAATACCTCTTGATGGTACCTTTCGAGTAGGGTAGGTCAAAAAAGTCACCCCCTCTTCGTTTTGGGGGAGAACTCACCGTTTTCTCTTGGCAACACGATTTTCTGACGGTTTTTGTCAATTTTAGCTATTGTCCGCAAATGGAAAAATTATTTTTAAATTTTTTTCTAACACCTCTTGATAGTACCTTTCGAATAGGGTAGGTTAAAAAGGTTACCCCCTCTTCGTTTTGGGGGAGGACTTACTTTCTATCTTTGCGAGCATGGTTTTTCCGGTTTTTTGTTACTGGAATCGCCTTAGCCAGTACAGAAACAGTTTCTGTGCATTTTTTTTATGTTTTTGGACAATATATAAGTCAAAAATTAAAAAAAAAAAAAATTCGTCATATGACGTCTGAAACTTCAGTCCAATACTGTTTTGTTGAAAATTCAACTATTTCCTAGAAAATTTACTTTTTGTTTAAAGTTTGTGGTTTTTGTAGAAATTTATTAAATTTATTTTAAAAAGTAAATTTATTGAAAATTCACCTGTTTGAGTAGAATTTTCATTTTTCTTGGACAAAAATGCAACTGTTTTGTTGAAAATTCAACTATTTCTTAGAAAATTTACTTTTTGTTTTGAAATTTGTAGTTTTTCGTATTATTAAATTTATTTCTTTAAAAACTAAATTTATTAAAAATTCACCTATTTTAGTAGAAATTTCATTTTTCTTGGACAAAAAATGCAACTGTTTGTTTGAAAATTTAACAATTTTCTTGAAAAGGCATCACTTTTTTTTGCAAATTCAAATGTTTTGTTACAAATTCATCTTTTCAGGTTACAAATTTTACTTTAAAAGTTCGGCTTTTTTTAGTAGAAAGATTGCATCTTTCTTGGATGAAAATGCAACTGTTTGGTTGAAATTTCAACTATTTCCTAGAAAATTCACTTTTTGTTTAAAATTTGTAGTTTTTTGTAGAAATTTATTAAATTTATTAAAAAAAAAAATTATTCGAAATTCACCTGTTTTAGTAGAATTTTCATTTTTCTTGGACAAAAATGCAACTGTTTTGTTGAAAATTCAACTATTCCATAGAAAATTGACTTTTTGTTTAAAATTTTTATTTTTCTGTAGAAAAGTCTATTGAAATCCTTTTGGATGAAAATTCAACTCTTTTTTTGAAAATTTCTCTTTTTCATTCAAAAATTCACCTGCTTTAGTAGAATTTTTATTTTTCTTGGACAATGCAACTGTTTTGTTGGAAATTTAACAATCTTTTTGAAAACTCATACTTCTTGTTTAAAAATTCTACTATTCAGCAGAAAATTAACTTATAGTTTAGAATTCTTATTTTGGTGTTGGAAAGTGAACTGGAATCTTCTTTGAATGAAAATTTAACTATTTTTAAAAAGTTTTTTTTTTATTTCATCTGTTTTAGAAGAAATATTTCATCTTTCTTGAATAAAAATGCAACTGTTTTGTTGAAAATTCAACTATTTCCTAGAAAAGAAAATTCAAAAATTCAGTGGAAATGTTTTTCTTTCTGGTTTCAAAATTCGACTTATTTGTTTTAAAATTGATCTCTTCTGATAAACAAATCTAATTTTTGTTTGTGTAAAATTCAACTCTTTTGATGGAAAATTATTTTTATTTTATTTTTTTATTTTTTTCCACTATTTTCTTGAAAATTCTTATTTTTTGGTTGAATTCAACTGTTGGAAAATTCATCCCTTTTGGAAAGCAAATTTCTGAAGAGGGCTCAGCTATTTTTTTGAAATTTTTTTTCTGGTGAAAAATGTAACTACTTTTTTGAAAATTTCCCTACTTTGTTTAAAATTCTGTTTTTTGGTTAAAAATTCATTATTTTAGTTAATAATTCATCTCTCGTTGAAAATTTAACTATTTTCTTACGAACATATTATTCACAAGTCGAACACGTTAGTTTTTTTATTTTTTTTTATTTTGTTGATATTTCTAATTTTTACAAATAATAATCCAAGCATTTTAATCAAATTTATGTAGCAAAAAATCAATCGTCCAAGTTCCTTAAATATAAAAAACCCCAAAGTTTCTTCAATTTTGTCACAAAATAAAAAATCATACTATAATAAAATTTGAAAACGAGTTTAAGTATTTATTTTAATATCCTAAGAACAATTATGTCAACAAAGCAATAAAGTTGTTATTCATGCAATTCGTCTTACGAACAAATATTTAGTAATATTTCTAGATAAATTTAATGGTAAACGTTGCTTATATTTTTTCCTGGATATTTTTACTTGCTATTTTTTTTGGCATCCTACAAATATTTCAAGATGAAAATTCTAAAATTCGATCTAGAAATTTTTTGAAAATTCGATTTTTGTATTTAATTCAGAGGAATTATCTAAAATTATTAATATTCAACAAAAAATTAATTTTTAACAAAGTATCAACTGCAGTGTTAACTTTTAGCCAAATAGTTGAATTTTCAAACAAAAATAATAATTTTCTACAAAATAAAAATAATTTAGAAGCTTTTGAACAAATAATTAAATTTTTAAGTAAAAAGGATAAATATTGAACCAAATAGTGAAATCATAGGCAAACAGAATAAAAATTTCAAATTAATATGTAAAAGTTGAATTTTTAGTTAAAAAAGTTAATTTCTAATTTAAAAAAATAAATTTCAACAAGTTATTTAATTGAAATGATGAATCTTCTACGAAAAAAAATATATTTTCAACAGAATAGTTTAATTTTTAAGGAAAAAAAAATGAATTTTCGAACGCACCCGAAAATATGAATTTTCAACAGAAAAAGTTAATTTTCAAACATACAGTTGAATCTGAAATGAAAAAGAGGACTTTTTTTACAAAATTGTAAAATTTTTTAAGCTAAAAAGACGAATTCTCTTCAGAATACATTCATTTTCAACTAAAAAATATCAATATTTAACCAAAAATTTTTTTTGTAATTGCTAAATTTGCAAGACAAAAAGGCGAATTTTCTACAGAATACATGAATTTTTGACTGAAAAATATCAATATTTAACCAAAAATGAAATATAGTTACACTTTCAGTTACTAAAGTTAATTTTGAATTAAAAAAAAAAATCAGCAAAATAGGTACATTTTTCACCAAATAGTTGATTTTTCATCTAAAAAAGATCGATCTTTAACGCAAATAGAAAAATGTTAAACCTCAAAGATGAATTTTCAACTAAAAAAAGAACAATTTTCAAGAAAAAATAGAATATATCAATTTTAACATAAAAAATTTAATTTTTAAACAGACAAAAAAAAATTTTTAACAAATTAGTTGAATCATCTACCAAGATATATCAAACAACCAAACAGTTGTATTTTTAACCAAGAAAGTTTAATTTTGAACAAATGAGGGGAATTTTTATACAAGAAAGATTTTTCAGTAAAAAAAAACAAAATTTAAACAAAATTGTTGAATTTTTCAGCCAAAAGAATAAATTTTCTACAGAACAGTTAGGTTTTCGGAACGGAAATATGAATTCTAAATAAAGTTCATTTTCAAAAAAAGAATTGAATTTTAATCGCAAAAAGAAAAATTTTCAAACAAAAATGTGTCTTTTTGATAGAATTGTTGAATTTTCAATAAAATAATTAAATTTTCAATCTAATAATAAAACTTTTAACCAGAATCCGGAAAGTACTCCACGGAAATTCTACGGAAATTCCAGTTGGAAATTTCGTGGAAATTTCACTAAATTTCCGTCTGCAAATTTCAGTTTGTAATTTCTTTGATCATTAATATTCAAATACCAGCATTTTAATCTTGAAATACTTTTAAAATAGCATCTTTTATAAACGGAATAAAACAGTATTTCAGATACAAATTTAAAATTTTCAAATGTATTAATTCATTTTCAACAAAAGAATGTATTTTCTACTATAAAAAATGGCTTTTTAACAAAATACTCGAATTTTCAACAAAATGATTCAATTTTGCTTCCTCATGGAGGAAGCTTTGTAATGGTAATATTTTCAAAACATTTTAAATTCATTTAATTGAACCGTCTCCTATTTCAAAATTTTCCCTACTAATATCTTGAAACTGAATGAAGGATTTCTAAAACTATTTGTTGCATTTTTTTTTAGCACTTATTAATACTTTAAAAATCGGTTTTTTATGGTAAAACTTTTTTCGTTAACATAATTCAAAGTTGATGCAAGAACAGAATGGATGCGTTGATTCGAGACGAATCACTTACCCTACAATATTAATACATTTTATGGAAGTTATGGTATTTTATATATTTTTTAAATCGTTTTTTATAGTAAAAATTTTCTCCTTCTCATAATTTAAAGTTGATGCGAATATAGAAAAGTTGTGTCGATTTAAGACGAATCGATGGACCAATAGCATTCATACATTTTATTGAAGAGTAAGAAATCTATGGTAATGCATAATATTTAAAAACACGGTTTTTTATACTAAAACTTTTTTCACCAAGATAATTCAAAATTGATGCAAGAACGGGAAAGATTCCTTGATGCAAAACGAATCGATGGATCTATAATAATAATACACTTTATTGAAGGTTAAGGATCTTATACTCATTTATAATATTTGAATGATCTGTTTCAAACCGAAACAATTTTTTTATGGACATAATTCAAAGTTTACGCAGGAATAGAAAAGACCTTTTCCTCATAAATTTTCAAATAAAATAATACTGACAATTTTTGTAAAGAAATCATAAGGTTGGGAAAGGGATATGGTGCGGCATAACTTTTCCTTTCCCTTTTCCAGCTCGAAAAATGATCATTTCGAATACAAAATTTGATTTTCCTGAATTTTCTTTGCATTCAAACATTTTTTTCATTATTTTGTAATTTTATATAGACGAATCGATTGACCTATGATATTGATATATTTTGTTAAAGCGTAGGGAAGTCATGGTAATTTATATATTTTGAAAATCGGTTTTTTATAGTAAAACTTTTTCCATCAACATAATTCAAAGTTGATGCATGAATAGAAAAGACTTTTTGCGCATAAATTTTCAAATAAAATAATTCTGACAGAGAATGATTGGTATTTCGCCAACCTCATTGAACAGATGTTTATTACATAATCACGTGCATCTATTGAAAATATTGAAATAAAATATTATTATTCTTAATTGAAATTGCTTTACAAATTTTTCTGTAAGAAAGGTATTTTTGCTTCCTCATAGAGGAAGCTTTGCAATGGTAACATTTTCGAAAATTTTCAAATTCATTTAATTAAACCCTCCTCAAGTTAAAAATGTCTACTACAATGTTCTAAGCAATTGTCCGGCTGTGTTTGTGTGTATGCGGATGTGGCTGTGTGTGTGGATGTCACGCTTTCTTGTGAAAACAATAACTCGAAAACGGTTGCAGATAAAATGATGAAATAATATTTTAGAAATCGGTTTTTTATAGTAAAACTTTTCCCAATATCATAATTCAAAGTTGATGCGAGAACAGAAAAGATGTGTTGATTCGAGTCGAATCGATTGACCTACGATATTATTACATTTTTTTGAAAAGTAAGGAAGCTATGGTAATGCATCATATTTAAAAGTACGGTTCTTTATAGTAAAACTTTTTTCTTCAACATAATGCAAAGTTGATGCAAGAATATAAAAGACTCCTTGGTTCGAGGCGAATCGATTGACCTACGATATTAATACATTTCATTAAATAGTAGGGAAGTTATGGTACTTTATATATTTTTAAAATCGTTTTTTATAGTAAAAATTTTCTCCTTCTCATAATTTAAAGTTGATGCGAGAATACAAAAGTTGTGTTGATTGAAGACGAATCAATTGACCCATAGCATTTATACATTTTATTGAAGATTAAGGAAGTTATGCTCATTTATAATATTTGAGTCATCTGTTTCAAACAGAAAAATTTTTTTCATGGACATAATTCCAATTTGACGCATGAATATAAAAGACTTTTTGATCATACATTTTTAAATAGAGTAATTCTGACAATTTTTGTGAAGAAATCATAAAGCTGGGAAGGGATAGGGTGTGACAGAACTTTTCCCTTCCCCTTTCCAGCTCGAAAAATTATCATTTCTAATACAAAATTTGATTTGTCTGATTTGTCTTTGTGTTAAAAAATTTGTTTGTATTATTTTGTAGTTTTGCATTTTTTGTACATTTCTATTTTTAAATTAATGAAAATGAACACATTCACAGCTACTTAAGCATAATAGTTGAATTGTCAACCTAGAAATATACATTCCCAATAAAAAGTCTCACAGTTTATATTTCTATCAAAAAACATTAAATTTGAACAAACAAAAGAAAAGTTTTTTAAAACCAAAAAGATGAATTTTCAACAAATAAAGATTTTTCACTGAAGAAAGAAAATGTTACCTAAATTGTTGAACCTTCAAGCCAAAAGTCGAATTTTCTCTATAAAAATTGAATTTACAAACAAAAAATATCACTTCAGCAAAAAATTATTTTTCCACGAAACTGATGCATTTTTACCCAACAAAAATGAAATTTTAAACAAAATTTTTTTTTCTCAACAAAAAAGGAGAATTCTCAACTAAAAAAGATCAATCTTAAAAAAAAATGGAAAAGTTACAATATCAGTTAAAAAATTAATTTAAACAAACAAAACAAAAGAATTTTCCACTAGACAGTTAAATTTTTAACCAAAGACATGAGCCTCCGATCAAAAAAATAAGTTTTTAACAATGTAGTTTAACTTTTACCCAAGTAGTTGAATTTTCAATTTAAAATGAATAATTTTCAACGAAGTAGTTAAATACTCAAGCAAAGAAAAATAATTTCTAACCAAAAAGTTGAATTTTCTTAAAAAAAAGAAATTTCTACCAAAGCTGATGAATTTTCAGATCAAAAACATAAATTAAGAAAAAATAGTTGAATTTTATCTTCAAAAAGGTTTGAGTTGACTTTTAATACCAAAATATAAATTTTAAATAAAGAGTAAATTTTCTACGCAATAGATGAATTTTCAACAAAACAGTAGAATTTTCAAACAAAAGCATGACTTTTTAACAAAATAGTTTTATTTTCAAACAAACAGTTTCATTTTTATCCAAGAAAGATGAAATTTCTCTTAAAACAGATGAATTTTCAATTAAAGAACAAAATTTTTTTTAACAAAACAGTAGAATTTTCAACCAAAAGTTTTTTTTTAACAAAATATTTTTATTTTCAACCAAACTGTTGCATTTTTATCCAAGAAAGATGAAATTTGTTTAAAAACAGATGAATTTTTAATTTAAAAAAACAATTTCAAAGAATAGTTGAATTTTCATCCAGAAAAGATTTCAGTTCTCTTTTCAACACCAAAATATTAAATTTAACCAGGAAGTACATTTTCTACAAAATAGTTGAATTTTTGTCCAAGAAAGGTGCAATATTTTCTACTCAAAAAAGATGGATTCTTAAATTAAAAAGACAAATTTTCAGAACAAATATTTTTCATCCAAAAAAGATTTCAGTTGACTTATCAGCAACAAAATATGAATTTTAAACAAAAGGTTAATATTATACGAAAAGAGTTGAATTTTTAACCAAAAAAGACGAATTTTTAACAAAAAAGTTGAATTTGCAAAAAAGTTGAATTTGCAAAAAAATCGTTTCCCTTTGAAAAAATTGTTCAATTTTCAACCAAATAATAAAATTCATAACTAAAAAGATAATCTTCAAGAGAAAGTTTTTGCGAATTTGCAAAATGGTTCAATTTTGAATTTTGTATTATGTTAAACTAAAGAGATGAATTTTTAACTAAAATGTTGGAATATTCGACTGGAATAATTACATTTTCAGTTTCAAAAAAAATTAATTTTCTGTTAAATTAAAAACGAATTTTCAAAAAAAGAGTTCAGCTTTTAACTCAGTTATTGAATTTGTATTCCAAAAAGATAAATTCTGAACAAAAAATGTAGTAGTTGATATAAAAAACATTAATTTTTAATCAGAAACAGTTGAATTCGACAAAAAAGAACTATTTTTCAACGTGAGTTGAATTTTCAACTTAAAAAGATTTTTCAGTCTAGGAAGAGAAAAAATTGCAAACAAGCAGCCTCAAAAGTCTAAGTTTAAAACATGAAAAAAGACTTTTAAATCTTTTTTAAACAACCTATTTATTCGCAACAACAATGAAATGAAAATTTCTGAACCAAAAATTCGTCTTAGATGTTGTAAATTAATTACATTTTTTTTAACCATCTACGTATCTTCTAATGTATGTTGAGTGAGTTTTCGGAAAGTTAGAGATCAAAAGATAAAACTTTTCTCAAACTGTTAGTTGATTACGATTTGGTACGTTGACTTTCATGTAACATAGTCTGCTATCAATATTATGTTTGAAAAATCACGTTTACTGGAAATTACTAACTATTTACAAAAATACCATAATTTTCAGTTTTCGATAGACACTAGAAACTTTATTAAAAATGAAGATCAATATTTGTATAATATCTTCAAAGGAGGCAATAAATAATAGTGCAAATAATTTTACATTCACTTGTTAGCATCCTTTATTAATTTTCTCTTTATTGTGAAAAATTCACAAACCGTTTTGACTTAGAAAAAAACTTATTGCACAAAGGTAACAATCAGTTATATCATTCACATAAATGGAATATGTAATAATAATTTAAATTCGGACATTTGGACAACTCCAGTGCACTTTTGAAGGTTAGCTTTTTGATTTACTTCCAAATTTTAGAAAAAAATATATGAATAAGTGCACTGTTAAAAATTTCTGCTGAAAACTTCTAATAAATATATTGGAAGTTTATTTCCGAAACATAAGGTAACGCTACAATACAAAATGTTGTAGTTTCCAAATGCTGGTATTGTCATGGTACCTCACATGTATTGGAATTTTACAATACATGTCCAGTAGCCAGTAACACTTCTGTATCACATTGGCGACAGGATATCTCGACACCTGTTGAACCAAAAATTAAAAAAAAAATGTAAATCATTTTTTCAGGATATTCGTGTAATTCACGGGATTAATTGAATTCTCGAAATTCATGGAATTCAATGAATTCACGGAATTTACGGAAATTATGGAATGCAAGAAATTCATTGAATTTACGGAATTCATGGAATTCAAGGAATTCATGAAATTCAAGGAATTCAAGGAATTCAATGAATTCCTTGAATTCAAGGAATTCAGGAAATTCATAGAATTCAGGGAATTCATGGAATTCTAGAAATTCGTGGAATTCATGAAATTCAAGGAATTCAAGGAATTCAGGAAATTCATAGAATTCAGGGAATTCATGGAATTCAAGAAATTCGTGGAATTCAAGGAATTCATGAAATTCAAGGAATTCCTAGAATTCACGGAATTGGCGGAATTCATGAAATCCACGGAATTCACGGAATTTATGGAATTAACGGAATTCATGGAATTCACAGAATTCATGGATTTCACAGAATTCATGGAATTCACGGAATTTATGGAATTCACGGAATTCATGGAACTCAGGGAATTCACGGAATTCACGGAATTCATGGAATTCACGGAATTCATGGAATTCATGAAATTCACGGAATTCATGGAATTCTCGGAATTCATGAAATTCACGGAATTTATGGAATTCATGGTATCCATGGATTTCACGGAATTCACGGAATTCCTGAAATTCACGGCATGCATGGAATTCACGAAATTCATGAAATTCACTGAATTCAGAGAATTTCATAGAATGCACGGAATTCATTAAATTCACGGAATTTATGGAATTAACGGAATTCATGGAATTCACGGAATCAATGGGATTTATGGAATGCAGAGATTTCACGGAATCAAAGGAAATCAGGGAATTGGCGGAATTATTAGAATTCGAAGAATTCATGAAATTCATGGAATTTAAGGAATTGATGGAATTCACGGAATGTACGGAATTCACAAAATCTAAGGAATTCGCGAAATTCAAGAAATGCATGGAATTCATGAAATTAAAAGATTTCAAGGAATTGAAGGAAATTACGGAATTTATAGAATTCAAGGAATTCATAGAATTCAAGAAATTCATAGAATTCAAGGAATTCATAGAATTCACAGAATTCCTGGAATTCATGAATTCAGCCATACCACACTGAAAAAACCAGTTCTCGTCAGATCACTGAAGTTAAGCAGCGTTGGGCGCGGTTATTACTTGGATGGGTCACCATTCGAGAATACTGAGTGCTGTTGGCACATCGTGGGTGTGGTGAGCGCACACTTGTAGTTATTTACTACAAGAAACTATCCACCTAGAAACACTACCCAAATCGGGTAGTGTCACGCCTACCCTGAAAGGGAAATGGCTTAATGGTATACATACATACATACATACATACATACATGAAATTCACAAAATTCATGGACTTCAACGAATTCATGGAATTCATGAAATTTACTGAATTCAGAGAATTCACGGAATTCTTGGAATTCACGGAATTTATGGAATTAACGGCATTTATGGAATTCACGGAATTCGTAGAATACACAGAATTCATTGAATTCATGGAATTCTCGGATTTTACGGAATTCACGGAATTTAATGAATGCGCGGAATTTACGATATTCAAACAATTCGTGGAATTCATGGTATTCATTGAATTCACAGAATTCAAGGCATTTATGGAATTTATTGGATTCAATGATTTTATGAAATTTAATGAATTCACGGAATTCACGGAATTTAATAAATTCACGGAATCCAAGGAATTCATGGAACGTCAATTCTGAGAATTCTGTGAATTTCATGAATTCCATGAATTTCGTTAATTCACTGAATTTCGTAAATTTTGTGAATTCAATGAATTTCGTAAATACCATGAATTCCTTGCATTCCATTAATTCCGTGATTTCCATGAATTCCGTGAATTCCGTGAATTCCGTGAATTCTGTGAATTCCATGAATTCCGTGATAAACATGAATTCCATTAATTCCGTGAATTCCACGAATTCCGTGAATTTCATGTATTTACGTGAATTCCATGAATTCCGTGGATTCCAAGAATTCCGTGAATTCTATGAATGCCGCGAATTCCATGAAATCCGTGAATTCCACGAATTCCATGAAATCCGTGGATTCCATGTATTCCATGGATTCCATGAAATCCGTGAATTCCATGAATTCTGCAAATTCCGTGCATTTGATGAATTCCGTGAATTTTACGAATCCAATAAATTCCATGAATTCCGTGAATTCCGTGAATTTCATGAATATTGCGAATTCGGTGAATTCCATGAATTCCGCGAATTCCATGAATTCCGTGAATGCCATGAATTTTTTTGAATTCCATCAATTCCGTGAATTCTATGAATATCATGAATTTTATTAATTCCGTGAATTCCGTGAATTCCATGAATTTCATGAATTCCGTGAATGCCATCAATTCCGCGAATTCCGTGAAGGCCATGATATTCTGTGAATTCGATCAATTTCGCGAATTTCATGAATTCCATGAGTTCAATGAATTCCATGAGTTCAATGAATTCCATGAGTTTCATGAATTCCATGAATGTCATGAATTCCGTGCATTCCGTAAATTCCATGAATTCCATGAATTTCGTGAATTACATTTTCGTGAATATTTGCGTTTCATACCATGAATTCCATGAAATCCGTGAATTCCATGAATTCCGCGAATTCCGTGAATTTGATGAATTCCATGAATTTCGTGAATTCCATGAACTTCATGAATTCCGTGAATACCGTGAATTTCGTGAATGCCATGAATTCCGCGAATTCCGTAAAGGCCATGCGTTCTGTGAATTCCATCAATTCCGTGAATTTCATGAATTCCATGAGTTTCATGAATTCCATGAATGTCATGAATTCCGTGAATTCCATGAATTTCGTGAATATTTGCGTTTCATACCATGAATTCCATGAAATGCGTGAATTCCATGAATTCCGCGAATTCCGTGAATTTGATGAATTCCATGAATTTCACGAATTCAATAAATTCCATGAATTCCGGGAATTTCATGAATATAGCGAATTCGGTAAATTCCATGAATTCCGTGAATTCCATGAATTCCGTGAATTCCATGAATTCCGTGAATTCCATGAATTCCATGAATTCCATGAATTCCTTGAATTCCATGAATTCCGTGAATACCATGAATTCCGTGAATTCCATAAATTCCGTGAATTCCGTGAATTTCATGAATATTGCGAATTCGGTGAATTCCATGAATTTCGTGAATTCCATGAATTCCGTGAATGCCATGAATTCCGCGAATTCCGTGAAGGTCATGAATTCTGTGAATTCCATCAATTCCGTGAATTTAATGAATTCCATGAGTTCAGTGAATTCCATGAATTTCATGAATTCCATGAATGTCATGAATTCCGTAAATTCCATGAATTTCGTATACTGTATTCCTCGAAGGTCTTGAATTTTTCTGAAAATAAATTTTAGATAACCTAGCTTTTTTCATCGACACTTCCCCAGTTCCCTTTAAACTATCCACCTAATTACCAATATTAAACAAAAACTCACCCATTTTGAAGAAGCTAAGATTAAAAAATTATTTATTGTGTTTTCTCTCACTAGTTTTATAATGATTTCATGACAAACAAATTTTTTTTACATTGAACAAATTATTAAAATTGTAATCAAAATCTAATTTTTCATTTCTATCAAAGATTTTATACAATAATAGTGTTCGGAAAAACTCGGTGAGAACTCGAACGATTTTGAGAAAATTATTTTAATATTTGAAACCTATATTAGGATTTGCGATGAAACGAGATAATAATATGATGTCTTACTATTTTGGTTTAAGTGGTTTGAATAGAAATATGTAGTCAAGTATTAGAGTAAGAAGGAAACGTCGGTCGAAAGGAGAGACAGGGTGGGGCCTTAGAGACAAGGGGGACAATGTAAAGTTTAAACTGAGTGAGCGAACCTGAGGAACCAGGACGAAAAAGGACGCTGGGCAGTATGTCTTCGGAAAAGGTTATGACCGGACATTTTCTTCTTGTGTTGCCGAGAATCTTATCCGGAATTTTCCCAATTTACATTTATTGTCAATTTCAAATTTAATTCGTTTCAACATCTTGCATATCATCTTTCGAATCACCTCAGTGTATTTTTCAATCATTGATTAAAGTGAGATGACGAGAATAGTGCCTTTCTTTGTTTAGCATCCTTACCCACGCTTCGTCACGAATATATGGTCCTTCGAAAGCCGGATCCATTCGCGGTGGATCCATCGTGTTCGCGTTCAAGATAGATTAAAAAGCTCAGAATGCTCGCGCGATTTACAGTGAAAAGAAAAAGTTTAAGTGATTGTTGCGTGGACAATACAAAATATGAGTGAACAAAGCTCGAAGCTTTCTCAGCAGCCGGAGGATACTAGTGAAAAACCTCCAACTGAACGTGGTTAGGATAGCCACAGTGTGCATACCAGACATAACGGAAAGTCAAAAAATAGTGCAGTGCTGTTATCAGATGATAACGGAAACAAAACCCATGTGAATGAAAAGGCCGCTAACTCGAGCGGAAAATTCCATTCTGGTGGAGGAGAAATTCCGAGGGGAAAGGGGAAACGCCAACAGCAGAGCAAGTCCTAAGGAAGACAAGATGACGAAAATTTCGTGAACTGAAGAAGCGTGAGAGTGAACTTCGGCAAACAGCCGGCGCGCCTAGGCTGCGCCGGACTACCCGGCACTGTAGAAAAATTCAAACGTCAGGTAAGGGGAAAAGTTCATGAGAAATCCGGTAACTCATAGTCGAGAGTAGGGGAAGGCCCGAGCCACATAGATGGAGAGGAAAGTAAAGACGTGCGTGCGAGAGAAAACGGTACGGATAATTAAAAAGCGTTAAGTGAACTTTCCCAAAAAACTTCGTCGCAGAAGAGCATTTCGATAAGATCAAACGTATCGCGACTTTCAAATCGTAGCGCGCTGCTGAGGCAACAGCTTGAGATTGAAGTTCAGAAAAGGGAGAGCTCGACAAAATCGAGAAAGAAGCGGCACGTCGCAGAAAATAACTCATTGAACTTCGCGCACAATTGAGAACTGATGAAATTAATGAGCTCGCGAAAAATGACAATGACAGCGATGAGGTCGTGGAAGTTCACGAAGACAATAGTAATATTGACGAACAGTCGGTGTTTTCAGAACAATCGTGTGTATCCAAAGTGCGAAACTGGATGAAAGGTGCGAATTCGACGCCGAAAAACGAGTTGAAGGAAATCCCAGCAGACAAAATAGCCGTAGCATGTGCCCCTATAGTGCATGGGAGTTCGCGGATGAATTCGAGAAAAGCGATGACAATGTATGCCGCGCGTCAAACTATGGGTGCGAATCTCATTAGGTTTATCGGGAACATCGCTGAATGGCAGAAGTTTATCAGCATGTTTCGTCAGACGACGAATGTGTGCGAATTCTCGCCCGAAGAGAATATGGTTCGTCTGCAGAAATGTTTGAAGGGGGAGGCCCTTGAAGCAGTGCAGGCACTGCTCTGAGTAGCGACAAATACCGGTAAGGTCATCAGTATCCTCGAAAGAAGATTCGGTCGACCTGAGTATATAATTGATGATCTGACTAATAGAGTAACAGTGTTTCCTACAGTGCGAGAAGAGAGCCCGCGAACTTAAATTCAATTGGCTGACGCCGTTTTAAACCTCGTGACAACTGTCGATGCGTTTAATCGCCCCGCGTATTTAATGAACCCACTGCTGACGAAAAAACTGGTAATCAAATTACCTACAGGTCGCAAATACGATGGGCTCACACGGTATCGGATAAAGACAATACGGATGATTTGTCGGTTTTTGCAAAGTGGTTAGATAAAGAACTCACCAGGGCAAGTATTTTGTTTCGCCCAGGAAGTGCGAAAAATAGTAAAGACAAGCGCGTGTGTTCCATGATAGATAGTGACAACAAATCCTCGAATTGCTTGTTTTGTGAGGGAAAACACGAAATACCCAATTGTGTAATGTTTGACAAATTAGACGTGAACGAACATTGGAAGTGGGTAGTGAAAAAAAAGTGTGTTTTGGGTGCCTTTCTACTGAACATCCGAGAAAAGCATGTAAGCGGAAAAGGTGTTTCAAAAACGGATGTAAACTGAAACATCACCCACTTCTACATAATGACAATTATCGCAAGTCGAATCCTAAAACTGAGACGGAAGAAACGTCAACGATCGAGCGAGTTGGTTTTTCAAAACGGCAAAGTACAAGAAAAATATTATTAAGAATCGTGCCGGTGAAATTAAACGGCCCTGATGGCATAATAGACACATATGCAATGCTCGACTCAGGGTCCACGGTTTCTTTAATATCGGAAAGTGTAGCGGACCGTCTAGGGCTCACGAGTACAAGAGCACCATTGGGAGGAAAGTGGGTCACGAAAGCGCGATTCTCTGATAATAGATCGCGACGGGTAAAGCTGAAGATTCGTGGTTCAAATAACGCGGAGTTCGTTCTGGAAGATGTAAGAACAATTAAAGATTCAGAGTTGTGAAAGCAGATTACGAAAAGTGGGAACACCTGCAAGGCCTGAAAATCGGAGATTTGACAGGCGTTGAGCCACAAATCTTCATCGGTGAAGACAACCCGGACATACTGCTCTGTGAACGGAGCGTGGGAGGCAAAAAAGGATCGCCGATTGCCTCATTTTCTTCTCTAGGCTAGGTTCTACACGAAAGATATGAAGCTCACAGAGTGGTCGAAGGAGAATATATTAGCGTTTTCCGGTCAAATGACGAGAAAATTATCGATGATATGTGGAAAAAATTTTAGTCAACTGATTAATTTGGGGTGACTCCTACTGAAAAGATTTTACGTTCCGCCAAGAAGGAACGAGCGGAAGAAATTCTGACAAAGACGGCTAGGAAAATCGGCGAACGGTGGGAGACTGGCCTACTCTGGAAGACAGACAGTGAATCTTTGCCGGGAAGCAAGAAAATGGCTGAGCACAGACTTCGTTCGATTGAAAACAAAATGAAAGAGGACGAATTTCTGAGTAAACAGTACCAAGAGAAGATCAGAGAGTATGAATACAAAGGCTATGCACGTCGACTCACAGACGAGGAATCAAGTGTGACCACTTCGCGAACATGGTGTCTTTCACACTTTGCAGTAGTAAATCCCAAAAAACCCGGAAAGATACGCCTGTTTTTCGACGCAGCAGCCAAAAGTCAGGGTGTAAGTTTGGATGAGCAGCAGCTTACCTACGATTAATAGGCGAGCGCGGTATTCGGACTAGTTTAGTGATGGCTAAAACTGGAGTAGCTCCAGTAAAAATGTTGGCGAATCCCAGGCTTGAACTTTAGGCAGCGGTCATGTCGACTCGCCTCGCTGAATTTGTTAAACAGCAGCATCCACTCCCGATAAAACGAACATTTTATTGGACTGATTCAATTACAGTTCTTTGCTGGCTAAGGTCAGAAGCGCGAAGGTATCAGACTTTCGTAGCCCACAGAATAGCGGAGATCCTGGATAACACTAATCAGACAGAATGGAGATGGATTCCTACAAATGAGAATGTCGCTGATGAAGCCACACGAGACTACCGACAGTTAGACTTGAGAAGTGATAGTCGCTGGTTTACCGGTCCTGAATTCTTGAGCTTGGTCAACGAGGACAACGCGACAGTCAGGATCGACCCTTCCAGATTCTCATCGTCGGACCGAATGGTACGAACCGTAGCATGGGCGAAACGCATCTGTCTCATTTTACGCAAGAAAGCACCGATACTGTATAAAAATAACGGTGTCTGGGAACAAACTTCTCTTGAAATAGAAGAAGCGGAGAAAATAATAATTTTTCAAGCACAACGAGAGTCGTATCCTGAGGATTTCTCTAGACTGAAAAAAGGGAAAAATATATCCAAGAAATTGAAACTTTTACCACTGGCACCAGTGAAGTTAGAAGATGGATTTATCAAGATGAAAGGTCGAGTGAAAATGAAGGCAGAAGAAGGTCCAGAGACCTTTAACCCGATTATTATGGACGGAAAAGACCCGATCACCAAAATCCTTCTGATGCATTATCACAAGAAATCAGGACATCACGGAAGAGAACGATTCGTGAACGAGCTGCGCCAAAACGTTTACATCCCGAAGATAAGGACCGTGGTAAAAAGTAGCTAGAATGACAATCGTTTGTGTAAACTGCGGCGAACATTACCAGTAGCGCTAATGATGGGACCTTTACCAGCCTTGCGCTGTCAGCCGCGAGTGCAACCCTTTGAATGCACAGGGGTTCATTACTTCGGACCGCTCTACGTGACAAACGGTCGAAGGAGAGAAAAGATATACGGAGTGCTTTTCACCTGCCTGACGATAAGAGCAGTGCACATGGAAATAGCGGCATCGCTATCAACGGATTTGATTATCATGGCCCTCAGAAGAATGATCGCCAGAAGAAAGTACACGAGGAAATTGTATTCAGATAACGGAACTAATATGAGAGGGGCTTCCGAAGAGCTAAAGAGGGCCATCAAAGATTTGGATCAGAACAAAATACTGCGAGAAACCTCACGAATTCGGATTGAGTGGAATTTCATTCCGCCAGCAGCTCCAGACATGGGGGTTGCTGGGAGCGACTCGTGAGATCGGTTAAGAAAGCGTTCGAATCGACACTCGAAAAGCAAGCTCCGAGAGAGAAAACATTCCAAACATTAATTTTAATATCTCAATATCTGAGAACGCTGTTATTCTGCCTAAATTCAGATTTTGGCTGCATTGGAAGAATAGATGTTGTATTGACAAAACATTAACTTTCGTCAATTAAAACTAAAAAAACAGCAGAATGTATTTTAAAAATGATTAAATTATGTTTCCTTAGCAATTCTTTGTTACTCATTGAATTAGTAAGTTGGTACTACTAAGCAGATGAGTAGAATACCCTTTAATAATTCATTTAGTAACATGAATCTCACCATTTCATTAAGTAGAAAGTGACAAAATTACTAATTTAACAGTCAGGTACAATGCTACTAATTAAATTAGTAAAATTTGTAATAATTCGGATTTAGAGAGTAAGTGTACAAAATACATTATCCTCGAAAAATCTGACTTTAAAATAGGAATTTAGTACTTAAGTTCCTCGAAGATGTATTTTGAAGACCTGGTGCACTTGGAAGTTGTTATCCAATGACGGGTCATGAGAAAAAAGGCTTGAGTGTGGCCAATCTTTGTTTAAAACTAAACTTCCTCGAGGAAGATTTATCTTTTAGACCTGAAGTACTCGGAAGCTGTTGCGCAATGAAGGATCATAAAAAAATAGACATGATGCGGGCAATTTTCATTTGGAACTTAATTTCCTCTAGTGATGCATGTAAATCATTTTGAACATTTTCAAAAATTTCGTCAGATTAAATTAAAACCTTGAAGACCATACTCATCACATCGAGACCAACAATCAATCAGTCGAGATGATCGCCTCGTCTCGATCGACTTTCTTCATTGCGAATTCTTGATCTCCATTAAATTTCAGTTCCATCTAACTATGTTTTAAGCAAATCTCGATTTCATCAAAAAATGATCGACATGCATCACTAATTTCCTCGAGGAAAATGTATAATTTACACCTGGTGCATTCGGAAGTTTATGTCCAATTACGGATCTTTCCAGTATCCGCGGGAGTGCGACCAATCCAAATAGTATTGTGTTGTCTAGGAACTTTCTGGGTCCATAACAGGCTGCACCTTGCAGACGGAAATTTAGTGGAATTTTCACGGAAAGTCAACGGAATTTCTAACTAGAATTTCCTTAGAATTTCCGTGGATTCCTTTCAGGGGAATCGTTACACATGGGGAAGCAGAAAAGGTTCCTTTTTGTTCAAAATTAATCCTATTTACGGCTCTTTCGGCTGGAACCCCACCGACCATACTTCCGAATCCAAACCAGCCCCCAGCTGGAACCCCAGCCCTTTCATCCATCTAGAAGAACTGACCTACTCTCTAACTTTTGACAATCTAGCTTGGGCCATCAATTTTTCTTCCTGCAATATGCACTCGAAAGTAGATATGTTCAACAAACGCTGATTTACTGAACACAAAGTGTTTGAGATTCCGTCCTTTCCCGCAAACGTACGACCTTTTTATGTTAAAATGAAGGGGTTAAGCAAAAAAATTCTTTGGAAAATTAGGTAATTGAATCTAATTTGATAAAATCTCATTTTATGGCCAGTCTGACTGTTATAAGTAGATCAGACTCATTATCAGGATAATTATGGTATCTTTGAGGGATGGTCAATACGACATCTTGTTTTCACTCATTTCGACCATCCACGGAGGAGCAGATGACCCGTCGCAAAAGGCCAATATTATGAGCCGTTTAGCGTTAGGATTACCATTTGTTCACAGTACGAAAGGAGGACACCTGCAAATTTCATAACCTCACCTCATCTTACTAGCATAGTAAAGGCAGGTTCTTTGAATTTCAAATAATGCAAACCACGAATGTTTAATAGAATGATTTTATTTCTACAAATTAGGTTTTGGTTTCATTCAAAAAGAAAATCAATTTTTGGCAGTAATTACAAACATTTTTGAACAGTAAGCCTTCATTTTTTACTATTTTTGCTTGGAGAAGTATTTTTGGTCAGAAAGGAAGACATTTTCAATGAAGGGAGGACTCGGGAGGACAAGGCGTTAAAGGAGGACATGTCCTCTCGAAAGAGTACGTTTGGTAACCCTTTTGAATTTTCAACGTCAAATTTGACGCTTCCAAGGGATTTAGGACAAAGGCGTCACTCGCCGCTCAGCGATTAATTTGTTGTCACCGTGTCATTAGCTTCTCGTGCTCTGAAACAATTTATTGTCAATATATGCAATTGTGAATTGTTTGTGTATATCAAATTATGTCTCATACACTTCGCTCTCCACAAATAATAACAAATGCTTTCAGATTATATGTCTTTTATACAAATTTTCAGGTCCTATAGTTTTCACTCAATTTATTAATTCCAGTCTCTTATGAGAGGGAAACAGGAATAGGACACATATTTGTATAACATAGGTGAAAACCGGACACATTTATAGAAGATGTGGGATAATCACATCGAACATCTATGATGATCAAATCTATCCTCTATGATGCTCAGTTTGGCCCTGTGTGATGATCAGTTTGGCTCTCTGTGATGATCAGTTTTTCTCTCTGTAATTGTCGAGTCGATCGTCCGAAATGATCAAGTCGACTCTCTAAGATGATCGATGAGAACCTTCTGTCTTAACCTTTTAGAGATAGTCGCTTCAGTCATCCAGAAGGCTTCCCTATAGTTGACCCTCAAATATTGTCAGTCTGCACATCTAGATTATTCAAATGAAAAATTATTTTAAAATAAGTTCAGGAAATTTTTTTTATTTGACTATTGGGGCCAGGAATCACTTTAAAATAAATGCAACAAATATCTACTAGCGGTCGGAAATAAATGTACAATAAATGTAGGAAAATTGTTCTGGAAGTGAAAAGGGCTGAATTAATTTTAAGGGTTGTGTCAGCATCTACTGAACATCAAAAAAAATAAAATCGACATTTCTCAACAATGAAATCTACTCTAGATTTTTTCTTTATACTATTGGAGATGAAAATCCATTTATTTTAAGGGTTGTTTTAATATTTTTTGAGGATTCAAGCGAACAAATCAACATTACCTAACAACCAAATTCTAGACTCTCTTATGTCTTCAAATTGCGACGAAAATTTTATAAAATACAATATCTGTCTTCTTAATCCATAAGGAAGCATTTTTTATAATTAATTGGTTCATAACAAATAAACCATTTTTAATATTTGCTCACGACTCTTTACTCCCTAAGAAGATTTTTCCAAAGATTCAAATAAATTTCTTTGTTTAAATAAAATATTTTTTTGTTTTGCTGAAAATCTTTCTTATTTCAAAATTATTTTCATAATTTTTAGGTCATCTTTGGTAAAATGAAAAATAATTATATTAAAAAAACAGTTTCCGTATTTTAAGACATATATTTTGTTTACTGTTTTTGGTCTCAATTGATTGAAAATGTAAAACATCCTCAGAAGTATTTTATATTTCGTATTTTACCTAGAATTTCATTCTTCAAAAATCATTTTTCAAAAAGGGTCCAAAAGATTATTTTAATTCTTGTATTGAAATAATTGTCAGATGCAAAACAATCATAATAAAAAAATAAAAATAAAAGTATCAGCATTCAGCTTGAATTTAGACTTGTTTTAACTGCATCGTGACAGATAAAGTTAGGTGAACGAAAATACTTCCATATATAGTTTTATTGCATATAAAATATTATCGGAAAAATGTACGGCTCTTCGACACAATTTGACAAATGCGCTTTTTTAAATAACTTTTTGAAATGAACAAACTTTTTGATTTCCATTTTATCGAATTTGTTTTTGTCAGTAAGAAAAATTCGAAAATTCCATTTTCGACCAAAAATCCTATTTTTATCATCATTTGAGAACCAATTCAGCGAAAAGGCGAGGTTTTTGAGAAAAATCTATTTTTTGTGAAAACAGCCTTTAAATTTCAAATACTTATAACTTGGCAAAAAGCAAGCGGGAAATGCGAAACGCCTGCATTTATGTACAATTGTTGCCAATAAAGAAACAAACTGGCCATGTTTTGAACGATACGCGCTATCCACTTGATTCTCTTACCGACTGATTGCAAATTATCTTAACTACATGTTTGCAAAATTATTGAAAATATATTATGAAGAATTGAATCTAGTTATTGCCTTTCATTTCTGAAACAAATATGAATTTGTTTCAAAAGATTATATTTCTTGTTTTATCATCAAATAATCCACTGAGCAGGTGTTTACTGCTAACGAAATTCATTCTTATATTTTCGACTGTGGTCACATTTTCAGTGAAAACAGATCTTAATTCAAATATTTTTCACGGCAGCCGAGATAGCGTGCACCGTTTGAATTCCTAAAAATAATAACAATGTCTGGGTGGCTGTTCTGGCGTACCCAGAAGAAATCAAACAAAAAATAAGAAGATTAGAGCTTGAGATAGCATACACAAAGAAATCACCTGTAAAAAAATGTCTGCAACCCGTAACAGCGTACCCGCAAAAATAAAAACAAAAATAAACATGTCTGAAGCCTGTTGCAGCGTACCCAGAAAAACAAGAAATCAAAAAAGTCTTGGAGCCTGTACATCACACATAAAAAGCTCGAAAGAATTCAGGAGCCTGGACAGCGTACCCTGAAAAACAAAACAGCTAAGCCTGCAGCCTGCGCAGCGTACCCAGGAAAAGTTCCTAGAGCCTGTATAGCGTTCTCAGAAGATACAAGGTAAAAAGTCTGCAGCCTGTGCAGCGTACCCAGAAGAACATGTAGTACAAAATCTTGGAGCCTGTACAGCGTAACCATGAGAGATCAGAAAAGGTTCTCTGTCAGCGTACCCAAATCTAAAACAACGAATCTTTGTCCCTCTAGGGAGCGAGGCCCAGAGGCCACTCACAAAATTAAAGATTCTTTTTGCAAATATTTGAAAAGAAATCAAAGTATTAATTTAAATATCTTTACTAAAATATTTTATATGAACTTGTCTCAACGGCACATAAACACTATGTCTAAAAAGCAATAGACTTATCATCTATGAAAAACTGGGTCTCAACTCAATACAATGCACCTTCAAATTTAATTGCCTTACACCATCCATTTTTACATTAAAAAATGCTCCAGGAGCTGAACATCTCACGAGAACTAAAACCCTTCAATATTTTTACAAGCTGGCGTAAGAAGTAGAAAAGAATTAGTTTCTTAAAAATTTCTTCTTCCCAGTCCATCCCGAGCCCCACTTATCTGTGCCAGAATTAGATTGTATAAAAGTTGCTTTGAAAAAAAAGTGAATGTTCGATCTCTAAAAGTTTGTGGCCCTCAGAGGTCCTGGTGAAGGTTCTGGTCATAGACAAGGTCAAAGTCACCAATCGATCGGGAGTATGAAATGCTACAACTCTTGCGTTGAACATTTTCTTCATAAATGCATGCTGGTCGAGTCATCCTGCTGCACGTTGTTTGACCTTGCCCTGACCTTTCCAGGTCAAATTTTCGATTCGTCAAGGTCATATCTGGACGAGAAATTTTCCGCTCTCTCAGTTCCCGGGGTCAAAAATAGAGGTTCCCATTTAAAAAAATCATTTTGACCTTGAAATGACCGTGAAGGTCATTGTCAAGATCAAAATTAAGGTCACCATTGAATTCCTTGTTGAAAGTTCTTTCAAGAAGGACCTTGACCGCCCTGAAAAATATCTTACCTGAGGAAATATTTAGCCGTCCTGGGACTTTTTGGACACCCTGTATATTATTTACGTATTTTACATTAAAAAATGTGTTTAATGGAACTTTTTGCAATGAATCAAAAGATTTCCATGATTTCGTAAACAAATATGCAGGCCAGATATCGCAAAAATACAAGGCTTAAACATGCTGAATTTTTAAATAATTTATTTATCACTTAGTCAGTAATTTTATGAATAATGTCATTTTTTGTTGAGAAAATGAAACTAATCAAATATTTCAAAATCCAAATTAAGCGGTATCCATTAATCAAATATTCAATATCAGGGTTGCTACAAAATCCGAATTTCGAAATTCCCTGACTTTCTCTGAATTTTCCCTGACCAACATTTAATTTTCCCTGACCGTTCTAAATTTTTCATTTCAACACTTTTATTGACAATAGTCATACAGAATTTTGTGAGTGATTATCCACAAACTATGTAAGTCACACCTAAAAAATATATGAATTTTTAAGCAATTAGTCGTTTTTCAGCTTGAAAGGTAAATTTTGAACAAAAAAATTTCAACAAAATAGTTAAATTTACAACTAAAGTGATAAATCTTCGATAAAACAAATGAGTTCTTGACAAAGAGTATAATAGTTTATATTTCAACCAATATATAAGTATATATATAAGTTGAATTAAACAAAACAATACGAATTTTCAACAAATTATTTGAATCCTGAACCAAAAAAGACTAATTTTGAAACCAAAAAGAGGAATTTTCAACAAAAGAGTTGAGTTTTCGACCAAGAAAGATTTTTCTGTCAATAAAGAAAAAAAGTCTCATAAAAATTTTAAGTTTTCAAGCCAACAAGACGAATTTTTTAAGAGTTGAATTTTTAACAAAAAAGTTGAATTTTTAACCAATGAAATGATTTTTCAATTAAAATGATGAATCTTCAACAAAACAAAAAAAAGAAATTTTTAACCAAATAGTAGAATTTTTAACCCAAAAGATGCTTTTAAAACCAAAAAAAGACAAATTTTCAACAAAACAGATACATTTTCAACCAGGAAGATCAAATGTGTATCTAAAAAGATGAATTTTCGAAAAACATTTATTTCCCAGAAAAAAAACTAATTTTTAACCAAAGAAATTAATTTCCAACCAAAAAGATTAATTTGATAAAAAAAAAAATTAATAAAATACATGAATTTTCAAACAAATTTTGAATTTTCAAAGGAATTTTTAACCTACTAGTTGAACTTTGAATCAAAGAAATGAAATTTCAATCAAAAAGGTGAATTAGTTACCACGAAGATTATTCCACAAAAGACAAATTTTCAACAAAATACAGCAATTTTCCTTAATTAATTGAATTTTCAACTGAAGAAGATAAATGTTTACCCAAACATGGAATAGTTAAATGTTTAGTTAAAAGAATTAATTTACAACGACAAAAAATTTCAACGAAATAGTTAAATTTGCAACAAAAAAAGGTTTTCCAACTAAAATGATGAATCATCAACCAAAAAAAAAAAAGAATTTTCAACAAGTATAGTTCCACTGTCAACTAAGTAGTTAAACTTTGAACCAGAAAAGTTTTTTCAGTCGCTATTCACGAATAGAGAAAATCTTGAAAACTTTATATTATTATATATTTATATTATTATATTTATATTATATTATATATATATATTATTATTATTATATATTATTATATTATTATCTTTATATTAGTAAAATTTACAGGATGATTCGAGTAAGAACTCATTTAAATACCCTGTAAATTTCAGATGTTACCACTTTTCTTTCTAAGATGTATTCATATTGAAAAATAATAATTTTTAATAGAACTAGCAAAAATTAACCGGTTGTGGTAAGTTTTGGTTTTCAAAATTATTATATAAATGTAAATAATTAAATAAAAATATAGAACAATGGTTATTTTTCATTCATTGTAAAAATACCATTTTGACTGCTGATTAAGAATAATGTTACTTAACTGTGCTTATGTCAAATATGTACATAAATTACTAGATTTTGTATTTCAAATAGTGTAGGAGAAAGAAAATAGAATTTTCGAATAAATTTTTCATTTATTTTTTCAATGTATATATATTTACATTTCTGAATTTTTATGTTAAAAATTAAATCTCTTCCAAAGAAACAGATTGGTGTTTTTGGCCACCGAGTTAGAATTCAAAAAATAAAAAAATAAAATTAAGAAAAATCTACTTTGCAGTTCTGTTCTACTTTGGAGAATAAACATTTTATTTTCCAGGTCCATTACTACCAGTTGCCATTCCCGTTCCCATGTCCCAAGCAGTTCCTTGATCTTCCACTCGTAGTTCGTTTCCTCTAAGGTTGTCAGGCCGCGCTGAACTTAATTCTGTTAAAAAAAAAAAACATTATGATTTTACAGTTCGACTTCAACTTCTTTTTCAGTGTTGAGTTCAATTATTTTTAATTTAAATAATTTAAAAAGTAATTTTGAAGACTTCAAGTCTCAAACAATTAAAAATTAAAAGTGCTTGAAATAAATATTTTTTGATACAAAATGTTTTAAGTTGATTAACTCTAAATATAAATTAATAATATGAATTTTTAAAATGAGCTCTAGTTCGAGTATAATAATTGATTTTATAAGATGATTCTAAATCTATTCAAAATTAAAGAATCTACGAATTTCGAAGTGAAGTTTTGAGTTTTTTTACATTTACAATTTAAAGCATCGATTTTCAAAAATAATTTTTTAGGCATTTCTTTTCTTTGTTTCGCATTACTTTTTCATAACAAAGTTTTTTACCTTTAATGAACAATTTTTAACTCATTTTCAAGGAAAGAAATAATTTTATCTTACAAATTTCACATTTTTTTTAAGAATTTGAAATACGGTGGGTCAATTACAAAATACAGTAAGTAAATTAAAAAAAGATACTTATTATAGAAAAATGTGAAGCAAGTGAGAAAAAAAATTATTTTCCTTCAAAATGAGTTCAAACATTTTCATTAAAATATGAATTCTCAACAAAAAATTCAATTTTCAACCAAATACCTGAACTTTCTATCAAGAAAATTAGTTTTCTATCAGAAAAGACGAATTTTCAACAAAATACATGAATTTTCAACTAAAAAAGATCAATTCTCAACTATAAATGGAATAGTTACATTTTTGTTAAAAAAATTCATTTTTATTTAAAAAAAAACAACAACGAATTTCCAACAAAATAGGTGAATTTTCAACGAAAAAGATGAATCTTCAACCAAAAAAAAAAAATTTTGAACAAATTAGTTCTAATTTGAACCCAGTGTAATAGAATCAGTTGATATTTCAACTAAAAATATTTTAATTGTGAATCAAAAACAGTTCAATTCTACCAAAAGAGACAAATTTTCATCCAAAAAGTTGAATTCTCAACCAAGACAGATTAATTTTTAAACAAACAATTGGATTTTTAATCAACAAAAAATGAATTTTTAATAAAGTAATTCAACTTTTAACCAAAGTGGTTAAATTTGCTAAAAAAAAAAGAACAATTCATTTATTCTCTTGAAACCTTTTTAAATTCTTAAAAAGCTTCTAAATTGTTTGTTCGAAATCTTCAAAAATCTACATTTTGCTTTAGATTTTGAGAGATCTTTTCAAGTTTAAATTTATCTTTGAATTATTTCAGAACCTCTATATAACTGTTAATGTTGTTCCAATTTTTTGTCTATAATTTTGTATTCTTGCAATATTGAAAAATTTTGCAAGATCTTCTCAAGATTTGAACTTCTGAATATCTTTTGAAATGATTAACTTTTCCTAAACAAAATTAAAATCCTGCAAACTTAAAAAATAGTTTTAAAATCTTCCAGATTCTTTTTCGACACATTTTAAAATCTTTTAAGTTTTGAATTAATCTTTTAAAATAAAATATAAATCATTTAAATATTTCCCAGAAATCTTATTGTTGATGCTAGTATCTTTATTGTTTATCTACAGTTTTAAGAATAAAAATAATATCACAGATGATTCAATTTCAAATAGAAAACATTATTTTTGATGCAATAATTGTAAAACTTACAAAAAACCGTTGATTTTAACAATGTTTTTTTGCAATTCAATTTGTTCTTACTATTGCTTCTCATCAATTTTTGAAAAATGGTTGAATTTCAATAAGTGTGGCTTCTTTGTCGGGAAAAGCATTCTCCACAACTCAAATGTTTCCAATTTTTAAAATAATTTTCTTTATAGCTGAAATCGTTCAAACAATTTTTTGACAAAATTTTAAATTACAAAAAAAAAATCACAAATATCACTTTTATCAATAATGTTTAGAAACATTTGGAAATAAATGTTATCATTAACTAAAATTACCTATTGGGATTTTTTGATTTCCAAAATTGTTGATGCAGATAATTGATAATGCAGAAAAATAAAAACTTTGAGAAAATAAAAACAACATAAAATCAATAAAAAGATCTCTAAATCACATCCGATTATTTTTATTTTTTTTTTAATTACCCTAATGTTGATATATTTTGTTGATTCAACGTTATCTCATTATCCATCATGCCGAGATAAATTAAAATTAAACCACATTTATAACTCCTTTTATAGTTGTCAACTGTTTGCAGAGTTTTTATCAAATTTTACGATAAAAAAAAAAGGTTCGGGTTTCTCTGCCAATTATGCAATTTATGTTGGTAGAAAATTTAAAATAGTAAAAAATAATAAACATGCGATAGCCCTTAAAAATTCTTTCTTTTTTGTAGGAAAATATTTGGCGCTTTCTTTTTCCAAAAAAAGTATATTCTCTCAATAAAAAAAATCGCTGATTTTAATTTATGTGGTTTTCGTGATTCCGCTGGCGTAAAGAATGTCAAAAAAAAATTTAAATCTTGAAAAATATGATCAACTATGAAAAATGTTTATTAAATTATAATCTAAACTTACCAATATAATTGAAGAAAACCGCAAAGATAAAGAGGAGACAAGCGATGATGAACTTCATTTTTTTAAATATGAAGGAAATTAAATATCGTACTTAGACTTGTGAAAACAGAAGTTAAATTAATATTTTTACGTTTCTGGCTGGTACATATACTAGTATATCTATCCGGATATTTACCATAAAACGAATGATATGGCACTTATTTACGCTCGAAGAAACTGGGATGACTTTTGAAATTTTTTTTTAGATCAACAACTTGGCCTTGCTCCTAAAAACACCTCATATTTTCATGTTTATTGCTAAACTATGGGAACATTTTTTCTGCGCATATTACAATTTGTTAACCAATGTGTTTTCTTTGCATGTTGTTTATCGTACAAAATGATTTTTCTCAAATTGAAATAAAAAATAGTTTCTTAAAATATGAGATATGTAATACTAATAAAATTCCCGAAAGTTTACAATATTGCCGAATTTGCAAATTCCCGAATAATAGAATTCCTGACAGAAAATTGCTGAATTACAAAATATCCGAATTAGAAAATTCGCGAGTTATAAAATTCCCGAATTGAAACAATTAAAAAAATTGTTTTTTAGTAAATATGATTTATTTGATAAAAATAAAATAATCAAATATTTCTATTGAAGAAAACAAATTTCTTCAAGTTTTAAGTTTTTGAAAATTATTGTTTGTATTTTAAATAAAAGTAATTAATAAAAATATGTTCCTGGATTAATATTTTTTGGTTTGAAAAAGTGCATTTTGCAGTATTTTGTTGTTGTTACTAAAACCGTTCTCAAAAATAGAATTTTTAATAACAAATAAAAAAAAGGAACTTCAAAATAAATCAGTGCTGAATTAAATCATGCAAAGTTTGTTAAGAAAATTTTATTAGGTCCGAAGGAAATATAAGGGAGAAAATCTTTTTCGTATTTTTTTAGACAATTTTTATACAATCATTTTTCTTTCAAATTCAAACAATAATTTATAAGAATTTAAACATTAAAAATTTTGTTCGATAAAACTATATGATAATTTTATTTTTGAATAAATAAATAATATTTATTAAAAAAAAATGTATTAATTTGTTTAATTCGGGAATTTGATAATTCAGGAATTTTCTAGTTAGGATGTTTTGTAATTCGGCAATTTTCTGTCAGGAATTTTATTATTCGGCAATTTTAAAATTCGGTAATATTATAAAAATTTTCGGAATTTTCCAATTTGGCATTTTTATATTTCGGCAATTTTATAACTTCGCAAATTTTATTATTCGGAAATTTTTTAATTCGGGAATTTTACAGAGTCGGGAATTTTATAATTTCGAAAATTTTATAATTCGGGAATTTTCTAGTGTGGATATTTTATAATTCGGCAATTTTCTGTCGGGAATTTTCAAATTCGGTAATATTATAAACTGTTCGGGAAGTTTATTATTCGGGAATTTTCTCATTCGGGAATTTTATAATTTCGAAAATTTTATAATTCGGGAATTTTCTAGTGTGGATATTTTATAATTCGGCAATTTTCTGTCCGGAATTTTATTATTCGGGAATTTTCCAATTTGGGATTTTTATATTTCGGCAATTTTATATTTTCGGAAATTTTATTATTCGGAAATTTTCCATTTCGGGAATTTTATCATTTCTAAAATTTTATAATTCGGGAATTTTCTAGTGTGGATATTTTATAATTTGGCAATTTTCTGTCGGGAATTTTATTATTCGGGAATTTTCCAATTTGGGATTTTTATATTTCGGCAATTTTATAATTTCGGAAATTTTATTATTCCGAAATTTTCCAATTCTGGAATTTTATAATTTTGAAAATTTTATAATTTGGGAATTTTCTAGTTTGGTTATTTCGGAGGTTTCTTTAACATATCTGAGATTATCCCCAAAAAATCCTTCTAAATCACTCAATATTCCAAACTTTTAACTTCTAATGCCACGTTATTGGAAACTAACGCAAGTCACATGGTCATCTTTTGTCCTAAAAAAAGGACCAGTCCGTCTCGACTGTCTCAGGAAGCCAGTCGTGTTTTTCGAGAATAGGGGGACAAAACAAAAAATAAAATTTTAAAGTTTCCATAAAGTATAACCTCAAGTATAACCTGAAATTCGACAGGAAATATAAGCGAGCCTGGAGAATATTTTTACAGATAAGTTCTTTTTTTCTTATATCAATTTATATTAATTTTACTGAAACAAAATTTTTAAAGCTTAAAGCTTCAAATAATGATGAAATTTCTTGATAAAAATTTTAGACTATCATGCCTCATGTAAGAATATAGGGGGGGGGGGGTAAACTCTAAAGATACTTCAAAGCGGTTAAAAACTCAAAAATTAAACTGATGATGTTTCACTTGACGCACTATTTTCAAAGATTCCTAAATACATTTTAAGTTTCCCTTAAACTTATAATATTTCAGTTCAATTATTATAAATATTTCAATGTTTCAAGCAGAAGTAAATTCAATATATATATATTTATATATAACTCTTTTTCAAATTAAAAAAAAAAAATGTTATTGGCCCCTCGTTTAGAGGTAGGCCGGGATTCGGCAGATGAGAACATATGAACTCCTATCTAATACAACGCTGCTGAAGGCTGGTGACCTTCTCAGCATAAATCACCAACCTATTGAGACTCTCGGTTTCCTTTCTCGTGCCCCCCCCCCATCCCAGTAACAGAAGTTTTGGTGGGACTGACGTTACAACTTTGACTCTCCACCATACGACAAATCACTGCTTAATTCGGACATGATTTCGACTCGCAAAACAAATTTCGCGCATACAGGTGGTAGTTGGGTGTACAATCTAAATATGACTACTACAAACAATAAAGTAGCCTCGGAATGGACTGAAACTTTGATTGACGAAATGCATACACACGGTAAACGTAAAGTTCGAGTTTCAGGCGATGAATGGAGACTGGGTGTTTGGAATGCTAGAGGCGTGAATGATCTTAAGAGAAGAGAAATACGAGAAACTATGCACGTAAGGAAAATAGATATTCTATGTGTACCTGAGATAGTTCAAACATTTTCATTAAAATATGAATTCTCAACAAAAAATTCAATTTTCAACCAAATACCTGAACTTTCTACCAAAAAAATTAATTTTCTATCAGAAAAGACGAATCACATGGTATTCAAGGGGTCGGTTTGATTATGAATGAACAAGCAAGAGGGCATCTCAAAGATCATGCTTTGGTATCTCCCAGATTGTTGTGGGCTAGAATAAAGGTTGGAATCAGAAGATTATTTATCATAGCGTGCTACGCCCCAGTTGACAGTGAGCCGCGAGAAGTCAAAGACGCCTTCTGGGACACTTTAAATGACACAATAAGTACTTGCGATCAAGGTGAAAGAATAATTCTGCTAGGAGATATGAACGGATGAGTCGGTGTCCAACGTCAAGATACACATACAGAAAGGGTGCTAGGTAAATTTGGGGATCCAACAAGAAAAAATTATAACGGGGAAAAATTAGTTAGCTTATGCTTAGGAAAGGGCCTATTTATTACAAATACTTGGTTTAGACATAAAATGATCCACATGTATACACCTGGCGTAAAGGAAATAGCCACAGTATAATTTACTTTGTTATTGCGGATGAAAGATTAAGAGAACTGGTTAAAGATACAAGAGTCATGAGGGGTTCGGAATGCAATACTGATCATTACCTTTTAGTCTCAAAAATAAACTTAGGGCGGGGATGGAGAAGAAAGAGAACAGAAAGAACGAAACAAACGCGAATAAAGATTGAAAATTTACAGAAACCGGAAGTGCGAATAGAGTTTCAAAATAAGTTAATCGAACGCATAGATAGGACAACTTGGGAAGCGCTTATAAGCAATAAAGATATAGACGGCGCGTGGACTTTGTTACGGGATATCATTGTGAAAACTGCAATTGAAGTGTGTGGTACGGCAGTGGTAGGAAGAAAGTCTGGTGATGCGTGGTGGAATGATGAAATTCAAACAGCCCAGCAAGAAAAGAAAAAAGCGCACGAGAGAACATTAAACATGACAGGTCTTGGCGATGAGGAGAGAAATAGACTCGAAAATGATTACAAAGACAAAAAGAGGAAAGTTATACGACTAGTCAAAGAGAGTAAAGAGAAAATCAGAACAGGAGAAGAGAATAAAATGCAAACCTGCTTTAAAGGAATTATGAAACTATTATATAAACAGTTGAAGGAAAGTAAAAGTACAAAGTTTGCCAGCATGAGAAACAGCAAAGGCGAAATGCTATATGATATAGACGGGATAGTAGACGCTTTAAAAGACTCTTTTAAAGAACTATTAGGAGGTGAAGATATAGGGCAACAGAACTGCGACATAGAACATAATGCATTAGAAAATCCAATTGAAAAAGTCTGTGTCACCGAGGTTAGAGATATAATTAAGAACTTGAAAAACGGGAAGGCTGCTGGTATAGACAGTATTAGCGCTGAAATTCTTAAATATGGTGGCGAGTACATACCTCACAGGTTGTGCGAATTGATAAATTTATGTATCAAGACGGGGGAAGTCCCAGACGATTGGAGAAAAGCGATTATCGTACCAATATACAAAAGAAAGGGAGGTAAAAGCAACTGCAGTAATTACAGAGGTATCAGCCTACTAAGTACCCTAAGTAAAATATACTCAAAAATACTTATTCGTAGGGTAATGGAAATCACAGAAGAAAAGATATGGGAAGTCCAAAGTGGATTTATGCCAGGAAGATCATGTACAGATCAGATATTTAGCCTAATACAGATCACAGAAAAAAGGTTGAGAGTAGGAAAGAAAGTTTTCTGCGCATTTATTGACCTAGAAAAAGCATCTGACAATGTAAATAGAAATAAACTTTGGGAAGTCCTTGAAGAATGAGTGACTGGTTCGATATTTTGCAAGGCGTGAAACAGGGATGCGTTATGTCCTCGTGGCTATTTATCATATTCATGGATAAGTGTCTAAGAACTGCCCTCTTCGACGAAGAAGGTGTAGATCTCGAAACAGTCAAGGTACGTGGGTTAGCTTTTGCAGATGACAAGATTGTTATGGCAGAATCAGTCGAGGACTTGCAAAGAATGTTGAATAAACTTAATACAAGCATGAAGAACATGGACCTCAAAATTAACGTAAATAAAACAAAAATCATGGTGTTTGAGGGAAAAAGTGAGAAAACAATATGCAACATTGTCCTAAATGATGAGAGATTAGAACAAGTTGACAAGTACGTATATCTAGGTAGTCTATTCACTAGCGACGGAAAAACAGATGGGGAGTTAGATAGGCGCATAAATAAGGGTAAGCAGGTTATCGGTAGAGCAGGGTCCATCCTAACAAATAAAAGCATATCAAAAAAAGCTAAAATGGCCATACATAATTCTATATTCGTACCGACTGTACTATACGGTAGCGAGACATGGACCTGTCAAGAAAAGGACAGGAGCAAAATTAACGCGATCGGCATGAAACCTCTGCGCATAATATGCGGGAAAACACTAATGGACAAAGTGCGAAACGAGACAATCCTCGAAGAATGTGGTACAGGAGAGACACTAGTTGGCACATGGGAAAGAAATCATTTAAGGTGGTTCGGTCATCTTGAAAGAATGAAAGATGAACGACTGACCAAACAAGTGTATAAAGGTAAAGTAAATGGCAGAATGCTCCTAGGTAGACCGCCGAAAGAATGGTTAGAATCTGTAAATGAGACATTAATCCGAAGAGACATAAGAAGCCATAGAAACACAAGAGCTTGCATGAAAAAATGCATGGACGTGAAGGAAGCTAGAGTAGTATGCCAGGACAGAAAAGTGTGGCGAGAAATAGTTTTTAAACAGAGTGACAATAGAGTGAATGACGCCTGAAACAAAGATCTTGGATACTAATGGGCCCAAGTGGGGAACCATACATAACAATTTTGTGAGGCTCTTCTGCGAAATGGCTTAATGGTATAATAATTGGAGCTCCTATTGATGCTTCTGAGGTTTGTTCGTAGAATTGCTTGTTGAAAGAGAAGTATGTATTATTGGGACAGTATTCTATCAATGGTGTGAGATTGGAGGGGAAGTTTGCAAAGAATTTAATAATATCGATTGTATCAGAGATTGGTACTCTCGTAAAGAGAGATACTACGTCGAAACTCACTAGGATGTCTTGAGGTTGCATGTGAATCTGTTGTATCTTTCTGATAAAGTCAAAACATTTTTGGACGTGTGCGATAGAGTTTTCTGTAAAAGAATTCAGTTCTTTTGCGAGAAAGCGTGCTAGGTTGTAAGATGGTGAGTTTATTGCGCTGACGATCGGTCTGAGTGGAATGTTGTTTTTGTGGATTTTTGGAAGTCCGTAAAGTTTTGGAGAGATGGGATTAGTAGGTATTAATTTAGATATTGTTTCGCTGTCATATTTGGAGTCTTTTATAAGAGTTTTTGTTTTGCTGAATATTGTTTTCGTGGGCTTGTTTTTAATTTTTTCATATGTATCGTCAGTTAGAAGGTCCATGATTTTGTTGTTATAGTCTTCTTTATTCATTATTACTATTGTGTTGCCTTTGTCTGCGGGTAATATTATGATGTCTTTATTCTGATTGAGTTAATAATCCAATCTCCAATCTCTTTCAATAACCATTTCTACGAACAAACCTCAGGAGCAGCAATAGAATTTTAATCTCACCTGTAATAGCCAACACCTTTATGGAAAATCTAGAAACTAAAATCTTTAACCAATTCAAGCTTGAACCGAAATTTTGTTGCAGTTACGTTGACGAGAGAGAGAAACGACCACCATCCTACCCTACATTCAAAGTATCACAGAGCAAACAGGAAGAATTCTCAACAAACACAACATCCAAACCATATTTAAACCATCTGCGAAAATAGGACAATTTCTAAACAACCCTGAATATAAAAAAGCCACCTCTCAGTGATCCGGGAATATATCAAATCCCTTGTTTTTGTGGCAGAGTCTATATTGGAGAAACCGGGAGAGCGATGGGCCAACGTGTAAAGGAACATGAGAGTGAAGTCAGGCTAAAACATTTCACGCAGTCAGCACTAGCTGAGCATCATATCGAAACACAACATAGCATTTTATTTGACAAAACAACCGTAATCGCAAAAAAGTACAATATATTTTCAAGACAACACAGAGTAGCATCGAAATCTTGAAACACCCTAATAACATCAATAGGGACAATGGATATAATACCTATCCGATTTGGCTTTCCGTCCTTCCGGGTTTTTAAAAAAAGACTTGATTGGCCAATCAAGTTTGACCTGTCCCCACCATGGGGCGCTCTGAACAATCACAGGCATCGTAGAGAATAAGAAAAACATAACCTGAAACTTCAGTTTGAGGTCAGCCCTGAAGAAGTGAACTGCAGTGTTCACGAAAGGTTGGCAAGATTCGTAGTTTTGCAGAGATTTAAAACCCGAAAAACCTTCTTTACATTTATTATAACAAATTTAGAGGTTTTTGCTGAAGCCTATTACGCTGTGGGGGAAAACATTTTCTCGAAAATTTTGTTTTAATTCTGCTATCGAAATTTTTACACTAACAAATTTAGTCGTTTTTATTGAAGCCTATGGCCAACGGCCATACCACGCTGAAAAAACCAGTTCTCGTCCGATCACTGAAGTTAAGCAGCGTTGGGCGCGGTTAGTACTTGGATGGGTGACCATTCAAGAATACTGCGTGCTGTTGGCCCATCGTGGGTGTGGTGATCCCACACTTGTAGTTATTTATTACAAGAAACTATCCACCTAGAAACACTACCCGAATCGGGTAGTGTCACGCCTACCCTGAAAGGGAAATGGCCTAATGGTATACTTACTTAGACAAGGTGGGTTAGGTTCTCTGACAGCTCCAGATACTGTTTTCGGATGGATCCTCTCTTAGCCAGTCCATACACCAATTACCGGCTGGACTGTACCTATCACAGCTCATCAAAGTATAACCGAGAAAGTCCTTTATGACGACTTGCTCAGATTCTGAGAGATGGAGGGACCTGCAACCAGATCACTTTTGACCTATGATGCGATCAATTGTGAGCAGCATTTCTTATCAATTCATCAACGTTTACCATCGAGAAGGTATATGGTACGTTTGCCTTTCAGGAACGGCCCTCCAATAGATATTGGTAATTCTTTGAATAGAGCAAAATTAGTCCTAAAAAGGGTACATGCTCGCTTGCTCAAGGATTCCTCTTTGTACTCTGCATACGATGAATGTCTAACTAAATATGAACAGTAAGGTCATATGGAACACGTTCAGGAGTTTTCTGATATTGATACTTCTCAAACAATTCATTTACCTCATTACCCTATTGTTGAGGATAGTAGTTCTACTACTTATCTAAGAGTAGTATTTAATGCTTCGAGTGTAACTTCCAATAATACGTCTTTAAATTCACATCTTAATGTAGGGCCTAAAATTCTTACAGATCTAGTCTCCATTATATTACGCTGGCGTTGTCATCGCTTTGTCTTCGTAGCAGATGTAGAAAAAATGTTCAGCCAGATTTTGGTCGTTACTTGAAATTGAATTGACAATCACAGTAAGATTGTTTGCAAAATTGTTTGTTTTAGGAAAAATATTTGCAACTGGACTAATCAAATGCAGAATTTTTTTTTTAACAGCCCAGTCCATTTTTTTTATGATCGTCCTTAAATTTTTGCTGGGTATAGAAGAACTGCAATCAATAAAGAAACTGAATGAAAAAAACAATGTCATACAACGTTTAAAATGAATGTAAGAAATATTTTCCAAGAGAAAAAGTCGATGAATTTATTTGGAGGGCTTTTTTAAATCCCTTCCTCTTTTTCTGAATCATCAGGAGGTTTCAATTCCTTCGATTGCTGGATTGGTCCCCAAATAATGATGAAAAAGTTCTTGACCACTCACCTAAATGAAATGCACCGCAAGATAAAATATCAATCAATTGTTGTTTTGAAGTTTCAGCAGACTCAAGATTGTCTTCTCTGCAGAGAACATCATCAACGTGAAAATTCTATAATAGAATTTTTGAACATGAGGGATGAAAGGATGCTTTATTATAATTGAGTTGTTTTATAACTTTTGAAGCGAAATATGAAGTAGCTGCAGTTCCGTATGTTATAGTTAGTAACCGAAATAACTGCGGCGAAATATCGGGATTATCGCGGTGGATAATACTTTGATAATCAACATCACGTCGATCTATCAGAATTTGGCAATACATCTTAGATATATCGGCACATATTGCGACTTCATACATACGGCATGGCATGATAATAGTATAGAAATCCGATTTTAATTTTGGTCCTACAAGCATGTGAGAATCTGAACTCGTGCACAAATTTGAGGCGCAAACGCGTTGTGGTTGAACTATCGTTGATAACATGGTGGTGTTTTATATACACCATCTGCGTATCAGCATGGGGATCCCCTGACTACACAGTTACCATATGACAAAGAGATTCGTACTCAGCCATTAAGCTTGAGTAGAGTAATTTATACTTAGGTTTCATCACAAAAGTGAGTTTCCGAAATCAATTTTTCACATACTTTTTCATCCTCCGCAAGATAAGTCACTTGTGGAATTTTCTTTACTCCCCCCAAAGATTGTGGCCTGAGTAACTGGGGCGTCAATAGGTACTTTCATTAAACCCTGTTTTATCATCGCAGGATAAACATTAGCAGCGATCCTTGTAGAAAGGTTCAGGATATTGATTTGAGATTCTATATATATATATTTTTTTTTTGTAGTAGGAGGGGAAATCTTGCATAAGACACCCATCCTAGCAATCGTCTATCTAAGTAGGCGATTCTTAGGATGGGTAGTGTCAGATTCTTACTGACTAAAACTTACCCCATCCAGCCAACCCATGCTCCCGGTATCCGCTTTCGCATTACTTCAGGAACATGGGGGTAAGGCCAACTTACCGTGCTTCGGTGCCACCATTATTGCCAGCTTGGACTTCAACGTGAAGTTTGTTCTCACTCTCCAGGGTTATGCGTCGTCCTCGGCAGAATAGACAGATGTCTCATCTCGGGCTCGCCGGCCTTCGACCCTGTAGAGTAATCTCTTGTCCTAGAGACAAAAAGAAAACATCACTTCTGAGGCGTGATGTTTTCACCCAGCTCCTCTTGGGCCGCTTCCCTGATCTCAGCCCATCTATCGCATTTAAAAAAGGTGTGTTCAGCATCATCATTTACATTCCCTGTGCAATACATACATGCTGGTGTGTCCTTTTTCTTCATTCTATACAAATATGTGTAAAACATCCCGTGGCCGCTTAGGAACTGGGTAAGGTAGAAGTTTATCTCACCGTGACCTCGGTTGATCCATGTTGCTACATCCTGTATAAGACGCTTGGTCCACTTTCCTTTTTTCTCAGCAATCCAGCGCTGGTTCCACTTTGTGAAGGTGTGCTCTTTCTCTTCCTCTTTTGTTGCATCAGAGTGATCTTCCACACTTCTTCGTTCGTAAACCCTCTTCCGTTCTGTGGCTAGGAGGTCTCTGGGTGGAATTGATGTGATAACCAAGATTGCCGCTTCCGAGACAGTGCTATACGCACATGAAACCCGTGAGGCACCACTTCTTTGTACCGCCGCCATCTTCTTCCGGTACGATTCAATGGATAGTGCATCCGCCCATACTTTCGCTTCGTAAAGCAGGATAGAGTGGATGACACCCATCATTGTTCGCCTTTTACAGCTCTTCGTGCCAGCTATGTTGGGCATCAATCGAGAAAGTGCCCCCATCGTGTTGTCTGGCTTCTCTGAAGCAGTCTTAATCTGTTCCCAAAACCTCAACTTTCTGTCTATTTTGATGCCAAGGTACCTCAACCATTTGGCTGCTTTTACCTAAGTTCCACAAACATCGACTTGAAATGGATGAGGGAAGTTCCTTTTCCTCGTAAGGATAACCATTTCCATTTTTTGGCACGCTACCTGAAGGGCGTGGTCTTCCATCCAGGTTCTTACCTTAGTCGCAACAAGAGCAACCCTGTTTTTGACCTGCTCTTCAATTTTAGCTACTATAGCTGCAGCTAAGTCGACAGCGAAGCCTTCTATATTGAGTGTTACAATCGGAGTAGCAGTAATCAATTGCAGCACAGCTAATTCTTCTTGATTTTGGAACCATCAATTCTGTAATAATGACTGATCTGAACAAGGATCAATCACAGCTTGCACAATTTGAGATCGTTCATTATTTAGAAGTTTTAATAAGACTCAAGCAGTATCAAGCATGGCAGCAGAATGACAACGTTGTGTTTCATTTAAAAAGATGAGACATGTGATGATAAGATTTCTATTGCATTATTTCCGTTGACACTGAAAGCCCTCAAATTTATTTGGTTCAGCTTGAAAGCCCTAAATAAAATCTTCTTCATTTAATTTGGCTAAGGAAGCCCTAAAACTTATTTAGTTGACCTAGAAAGCCCTAAGTAAATTTGGTTTCATTTTAGTTGACCAACAAAGCCCTAAAATTTAAGTTGTTGCCCCGAAAGCAAATATTAAGGTTTTTGAGGTTATATTAACCGCGTGGCAACGAGATTTCCCAAGATTAAATCTTTTGTATTCAAAAAACCAAATCTATTATAGCCAGATTCTGTGAATTTTTTGTGACATGATTTTGTGAATTTTTTGTTACATAAGTTCCGTGAATTTTGCGGTCGTTTGCCCCATACAGCAATTTTGTAAACAGTCGTTTCATCCCTATTGTCCCAGGAAAAAATGAGGATTCAAGCAAGGAAATATAAATTTCCTCAATACCTAATTATCATATTTCTCTTGTTATCGAAAACCCTCAGTCAAATTTGTCTAGTTCATTCCAATATTTTAAAGTAGGTACGTCAGAAAAAACCTATTTGCCTGAAACCTAAACAGGTTCAAATAAAAATAGTTCAAATCATTATCAGAAAACACCGATAATTAAGATAAGTATTTAAAATGATTTTTAGGTTTTCATTTTGAACCATGAAATAGTAATGATAAGAAAAATCCAGATGCTAATAAACAAACAGGTTTTTGCAAATGTGTATGTCTGTGTGATAGTATATAAGTGTGTTGGTGTGTCAGTTTGTCAATATCTCTGTAGATTTTTAGTTTGTCAGCACGACAACTTTCGGAAAATTGACCACATTTTTGACCACTTTTTTAGAATTTGAGAGTTCTATAAACGTTTCTTCGTAGTATCCAAAAAGACGAACTATTTATTTCTAAGACTTTTTTCGAGAAAAAACAAACGATCAGAGTTATAGCATTCACAAAATAAAAAAATAAAAAATTAGAATTTATAGACAAAAAACGAACGTTATAAAAAAAATCAAGACAAGAAGAACATTGCTTTTTGAAAACCCTATAAGAATGTCATAAACAATTTTCGAATTTTTTTTAAAAATCGAAAATGCAAATTTTGATTGCACAAAAAAATAATTAGAAATTCCATTTGGCGGTCAAACGAAAGAAGATACGAAAAAGACGAATAGACAAAAATTGTGCATTTGAAAAAGATCTACAAATCTGTTACTAATTACTTTTTGATATGACGAGTAGTTTTTGTTTGAATTCGTAAAAAACGGTATTAAAAATTAAAGAAAAAAATTAAATTATTGAACAGACGATACGAGCTACGCAAAAAAATAATGAGAAAATTTTTATTTACCCAAAAAAAGCTGCAAATTTGTTATGAATTATTCTTTTATAGAATGCGTGGTTTTTGTTTAATTCGCAAAAAACAACATCAAAAATTAAAAAATATAATTTTTGGACAAACGACACAAACTATGAAAAAACTTAATTCACGAAAGTTGCTTATCTAAAAAAGAGCTATAAATTTGTCATCAATAATTTTTTCATAGGACTCATAGTTTTTGTTTTTATCGTAAAAAATAACATCAAAAATATTTTAAAAAATAATTTTTTGGGGAAACGGCACGGGGTACAAAATAAATTAATAAACAAAAGTTGTTCACTCAACAAGAATCCACAAATTTGTTGATAATAATTTTTAGATAGAAGAAGTAGATTTTCTTTCAATCGTAAATGATTTGACAGAAAATTCAACGATTCTATTTTTGGCTGAAAATTTAACTTTTTTTTTATGAAAATTCAACTATTTGGTTGAAAATTTAAAATTTTCATGCAAAAATGATAACATCGGTCTCGGACGTTAAAGCCGTGGTTTTCTGAGTCATAACCGAACTGATGAATTTTCAACAAAAATGATGAATCAACTGGAATAGTTGAATTTTATACCAAAAAGACTAATTTTCAACCATAAAGATTAATTTTCTACAAAAAAGACGAATTTTCCACAATTTATATAAATTTTCAAACAAATAGTTTCATTTTAAAATAAGATATATCAATTTTTCAACGAAATTGTTCAATTTTCATCCAAAAAAGATGAATTTTCAACCAAAAATAGAATAGTTAAATTTTCTTTTGGAAATCTAATTCTTAAAAAAAAAAGGAGTTTAAACAAAATAGTTGGGTATACTACTGGAATAGTAAAATTTTTAGTTGAAAAAATGTATTTCCAACAAAGTGGTTACATTTTCAGCCAGAGATGAATTTTCGATTAAAATGATGAATCTTCAACCAAAAAAAATTAATTTTTATGAAATGAGTCTTACTTGTAACCAAGTAGCTGAATTTTTAACTAGAAGAAGATTATTTCGCAACAAACAATGTAACCAAATTTTCTATTATAGTTCAGAACAATTTCTTCAAAATTCATGAATATCTATTTTATGCGCATTGAAAAACTTTGAGAATTTTTTTTTCAAAAATATCAAAAACACATTTGGCTACTTTGTCGTTAACACAAGGGCACTTTAAAAATTTTATTAATTTGTTTCTTTTTTAATTTCTTTGGATATCCAGCGTTGGAAAACAAGAATTGAAAATTGAATTATTATTAAACAAGCGATATAATAAATAACATTTTGATACAATGTTTATTTTCTCAAATTCTGACACTTTCTGCGTACATTTGTAGAAGAGTATTTTTTCGTTTGATCAGTATTAATCAAAATAATAATTGACGAGGTCTGATCCGATTTTTAATTAACAATATCTGTTAAAAAATATCGAAGTTTGCAAAAATCCTTTGACTTCAAAAATTTCGTTTTTAGTATTTTATTATTTATTTTATTTATTATTTATTCAGTATTTATTTAATAGTTTTTAGCAGAAAACAGGTAAAAAGAAAAGTATTTATTTATTTAAAAAAATTGTGTTTATCTACATTTGCTTTATTTCATACTATCCAAATCAGGAGTTCCGAACCGTGGCATAATGTTTATTGAATAACAAGTTTATTGCTTTGCAAAGGTATTAGAATAAATACTTAAATTCATTCTCAGGTATTTGCAAGTGTGGCAATATATATAAATAAAAATAAATCAATTAATTGCCACTAAAAGGCAATTTCTAAATTTGGGAAAATATTGTATTCTGATTTTGGGAAAAACAAATTGTTTTAACACATATTCAGAAGTTTTGAAAAGATTAGAAAATAATTTACATCTTGAGAATTTTGAAAGCTTTTAAGAAAGTAAAACAATTTCTTAAGATTGTTAGCAAAATTTCAGATGATTTTTATTTTCAAAAATTAATTTCCAGAGAATTATATCACAAGATTTTAAAACAGTTAAAAAATTTTTTTAAATTGTCAAAAAAGCATCTGGAATATTTTAAGGAAATTTTTTTAATTTGAAAAATTAAAAAAAAGAATCGAATCAGTTCAACAAATATTTAGAAGGTGTACAAATTTCTAAAAAAGACTTAAAAGCAATTTTGAGTTTGAAAATATTTTTAAAAATTTTCAACAATATTTAGATTTAGGAAGATTTTGAAAAAAATGAAGCTTTTTAAGAATTGTGAAAGGTTTCAAGACTATACAAGAAACTTTCTTAAGATTCCTCGAAAAATTTGCAATAATAATTTTTGAATTTTTAAATTAATTTTTGAAGAAAATTGCAACAGATTTCAAAAGGTTTCTAAAAATTTCGGAAAAAATACGGAAGATTTTAAGGCAATCTTTTTAATTTTGAAAGATTTTTCCAAATTTTAAGAAAAAATTTAAGTCAGTTTAGAATACATTTAGTCAGGAATTTTAGAAGTTTTGGAGAGATTAAAAATATTTTATAACTTTAAAAGGTTTCTGAAAATTTATAAAATAATTTTAAGTTTCTTCCAAACTTTTAAAAGTCTTAAATATCTTTTAAACGGACACTATTTTTTCCTAAAATTTTGTAAAATCCTGTGATAAAACAAAATTGTCTAGTTTGTTTTTCAATACATCTGAAATCTTCAAAAATCGTTTTGAACTTTCTCAAGAATCTAAGAAAAATTACATTTATATAACTTAAAAACAAATGATAATATTTACTTCGCTGTTCTCTTTTGTAGGATCAATAAAATTTAAAAACTCTTGAATTATAAAATTTTAAAATTGAAATGAAAATTTTGTTGACTTAAACGCTCAATTATTTAAACGTATAAAATGAAAGCTATTAACACTTTTTAATTAACAAAATTAAAATTAAATGCATTTATACTGCAAAATAACATTTGTTTAACTTTTATAAATTGTACAGGTCGATGATTCAGATTCAGTTAAAAAAATATAAATCCACGTTATCATTTGAAGCAATTTTAAGCTAAAAATATTAAATTTTAAATTCGAGTTTAAATTAGAAAGTACATCATATTTTCAGTAGTTTCAAATAAATATTAATTACTGATTGAATTTCTGTTGGATGCTTATTCATACATAATAATTTCTTTTTGCTTTGGAATATTTTTAAATATTCCCTGTAAATCATTTTTTCCGAATAAAAAATAATTTTTCGAGGAATATCAAGAAAAAAAAATTGATTATCTTCAAACCTTTTAAAATCCTTAAAAAATTTCAATATTTTGTTCAAAAATCTTCAAAAATCTACATTTTGTTTAAATTTTTTGAAATCTTTTCAAATTTTGAATTATTCTGGAAATTTTTTAAAACATCTATGTATGTTTAAAAAGGAATCGAATTTTTCCCCAAATATTTAAAAAATCCTATAAAATTAAAAAAATTTTATTGAAACCGTCGAGATTCTTTTTTGACAATTTTGGGAATCTTTTGAAATCTTACGAAATATTTTCTTAAAATTAATTTTTCAAAATAAAAAATCATTTTCCATTTCCCTAGGAATCTCGAAAACTTTTTTTTTAAACCTTTTACAATTCTTAAAAAGCTTCTAATTGCTGCGTATAGTTGCGTATTCTTACGGATAAAAGACGCATTGTATAGAATGTACATTAGGGTGGTCCAAAAATGCATTGGAATTTTTTTTGTTGAATTTTTATCGGGATACCCCCCAAATTTGTTCGAATTCACCCAGAAATAAATCCATTTTTTTTGTTTAGAAAAAAAATGATATTTAGGGGTGGCGCAAGCCCCATGGAGTTTAACATGTATTTCCCATAGGAAAAAAAGACGTTTTTGTAAATCTTATTCAGAATCCTCAATATTATCTCAATCGAGTTGAAACTCAATATTTCTCTTCACAATTAGCCATAGAATACAAATAGAATATCACTTTTCAAAAGCCAACACCATAAGTCTGTTTTATAGGGTCCCAAAGAACCCCCATAAGTGAAAAAATGGGTTCTGCGAGTTTTTGGCGCTAATTATGAATTATTTGCGGTTTTTTTAATGTGAATTGTTTCTAATACATAAAATATGACTTTATACTGAAAATAAGATATTTTAATGAATTGTTTAAACAATTTATTATTGTTTTTAGCAATTTTCTCATAGAATGCAGTTAGAAAGACGCGGTTTTTACACAAATTTTCCATTTCTTGTCCAATTTTCAATTAGAGGGAAGTGATAGTTCATCAATGTTGACAATAGTGATTGTTTGAACAATTTATTATAATTATTAATAATATTATATTTGAATAATGCTAGAAAGATGCGGATTTTTTTTAAATTTCTGGCTTTTTGTTTAATTTTCATTTGCAGTGAAGTACTAATGAATTCAAGTTAACAAAATAATTGTTTAAACAATTTATTATCATTGTTGATAATATTCTCTTTGCTTAATCGGTAGAATGTTGCGGTTTTTTTTTTAATTTTCAACTGTTTGTTTATGTTTTATTAGGCGTGACTTGATAATTAATTAGATTTAGCAAAAATAATTGTTTAAACAAATTATTACTGTTTATGACTATCTTCATCTATATTGATTGCGCCTGATAGTTGCGGTTTTTGGCAATTTTTACCTTTCTGTCCTTTTTTCACTTAGTGAGGTAATAATTAATTAAAGTTAACAGGAAAGTTGTTTAAACAATTTAACATTGTTTATAACTATCTTTTCTCAGATAAGTGCTAGAAAGTGGCGGTTTTTTCTAACTTTTTCATAAATAAAAAGGCGATGCAAAGTGAAAAATTTTAGAAAAAACCGCCACTTTCTAGCACTTATCTAAGAAAAGATAGTTATAAACAATATTAAATTGTTTAAACAACTTTTCTGTTAACTTTAATTAATTATTATCTCACTAAGTGAAAAAAGGACAGAAACGTAAAACTTGCCGTAAAACCGCAACTATCAGGCGCAATCGATATAGATCAAGATAGTCATTAACAATAATAATTTGTTTAAACAATTATTTTTGCTGAATCTAATTAATTATCAAGTCACGCCTAATAAAACATAAACAAACAGTTGAAAATTTCAGAAAAAACCGCAACATTCTACCGATTAAGCAAAGAGAATATTATCAACAATGATAATAAATTGTTTAAACAATTATTTTGTTAACTTGAATTCATTATTACTTCACTCCAAATTAAAATTAAACAAAAGGCCCGAGATTTAAAAAAAAACGCATCTTTCTAGCATTATTCAATTGTAATATTATTAATAAGTATAATAAATTGTTTAAACAATTATTTTCTTAACTTGAATTCATTATTACTTCACTCCGAATGAAAAGTGAAAAAAACAGAAATTAAAAAAAAAACCGCATCTTTTCAGCATTATTCAAATATAATATTATTAATAATTATAATAAATTGTTTAAACAATTATTTTGTTAACTTGAATTTACTATTACTTCGCTACAGATGAAAATTGGACAAAAAACCAGAAATTTAAACAAATCCGCATCTTTCTAGCATTATTCAAATATAATATTATTAATAATTATAATGAATTGTGTAAACAATCACTATTGTTAACATTGATGAACTATCACTTTCCTCTAATTGAAAATTGGACAACAAATGGAAAATTTGTGAAAAAACCGCGTCTTTCTAACTACATTCTATGAGAAAATTGCTAAAAACAATAATAAATTGTTTAAACAATTCATTAAAATATCTAATTTTTAGTATAAAGTCATATTTTATGTATTAGAATCAATTCGCATTAAAAACCGCAAAAAAATCATAATTAGCGCCAAAAACTCGCAAAACCCATTTTTTCACTTATGGGGTTTCTTTGGGACCCTATAAAACAGACTTATGGTGTTGGTTTTTGCAAAGTGATATTCTATTTGTATTCTATGGCTAATTGTGAAGAGAAATGTTGAGTGTCAACTCGATTGAGATAATATTGAGGATTCTGAATAAGATTTACAAAAACGTCTTTTTTTCTTATGGGAAATACATGTTAAACTCCATGGAGCTTGCGCCACCCCTAAATATCATTTTTTTCAAAAAGAAAAAAATGGATTTATTTTTGGGTGGATTCGAACAAATTTGGGGGGTGTCCCGATAAAAATTCAACAACAACAAAATTTCCAATACATTTTTGGACCACCCTACTACTCACAAGCATGTGACTACACGTATAGTGTTCTCTACAGAAAACTATCGCGAAAACTCGTGTCGCTTACAGCTATGAAGTTGCCTTCCTTTTATTCCCTTGAAGATCAAACTCACTGTCAAGAGAGCCAAATCATTAGCGAACCCTCGTGGATTAGTTTCTATGCAGGTTCATGTATAGATTCCGGAACAGGGTCCTGTACATAATCCTGAACAGGTACCTGTACATAAACCCGCGTCTCAATTCACTCTGTCAAGGAACCTGTACAGGATCATTTAAAGGTTAGCTTGGATTCAGGTTCCTTTCCAGGATCATGTACAGTTTCCTTCGCTAAATTCCTGCACCGGAACCTTCAAGATTACCTGTACAGGTTCTTGTGCAGGTTTGTGTGGAAGGCATTATCATTAGGTTCAAACAATACTTTTTGAAGTTTCTATTGTCCTCTGCCGATGGTTTAGAGATTAATTTTCCTGTGTGTCAACTCTATTTGGTGGATGTTTGATAGCCAGCTTGCTCAATACTTAATATTGAAGAAGCGCTATGTTGATTTACCATCTTTTGGACTGAATTAACTTGGATCTCATGAATTAATTCAGAAGATTACTAATATCCTGGGGAATGTAATGAAATTAGACCAATCAGAAAAGAAACAAAACCTAGTTGGTGACTAAGAGAAAAACGTTGTCAACGACAAAAACAAACCCTCTAAACGTTTACGTTTTCGTCAGAAACTTCCGAAGAAGAAAGTCGAATAATTAGAAAAAAAAATATAAAAAAAAAAAAAAAAAAAAGGCTGACTAATTGAATGTCCTCCCCTGTGTTTAGAATTAATTTTGAATATACTCAGTTCCAATCGATGTTGTTGATATGATGTTGGTGTTTTTTGTCCTCTTATCTCATCAGGCACTCTCGAAACGTTGAATTCATTCTAAATAAACGGATCTATAACAACATGATGATAATTTATGATCATCTGAGACAAAAAACACTAATATCATATCAACAACATGGATTAGAATTAAGTACATTTAATTGTTTTGACATAATATACTAGTAATTTGTTAGTCCTTAGGTCGAAATTGATCATGTTTTTAAAATAAATCAAAACACACTACTCAGATTCTCTTATTGATGTGAAGAATTTGATTAATTTGAACAAAAAATCAAACATTTTAAAGCCAGAGAAGTTTTTTTATTGAATTGTCGAAGTCATGGTTTAATGCCAAAAATATCACATATGCTACGAATAATGTTAAGGATTCACAGTTTTTTAGTTTCTCTGCTAACAATCACGTTAACTCCATGTTAGATTCTTTAGAACGTCGCTCATTGAATGATGAAATCAGAGATTTGAATATTCACTCAGAATTTCTCAACAAAACTCTTAATAATGTGAAGATCAAGTTAAGAAATGTTTTACCTTCTTGTACTTATACTAATATATTACAAAATCAGTATAATAATCTTTCAAATGGTTTGCAACAAGAAGAACGTTCAAACAAAAAGTTTTCAAATTTAGTTTACAGTAGTAGTTTCGAACAATTAAATATCAATAAACATAAAGACATAATTAATGAATATTTTAAGGACCCATGGATGATAGAATGTTTGCACAAATTATTGAAAGAACAAAATTTGTTATGGAATCAAAGAAACAATTGCTCATAACCCATGCAGATTAAGATAACATAACCGTTGTTCTTAATGAGGATTCTTATATGAATAAAATGAATAATTTACTAAATGATGTCGCACTATATAAAAATTTAGATATAAATCCTGAAATTTAATTAAAGAAATAAACTTTTGAATGATTCTCCTTGTGGAGAAGCGATTGCTATTTAGAAGAGAAGATAGAGCGTAAGGATAGTTTAGTTCATGATACATCCCTAGAATGGTCTACCAAAAATACATAAACCAAACTGTTCAACTTTTTCTCCAACTCTGAAAATGGCGATACTTTTTAATCATATTTTTAAAGAAGCTTTAATAATTCCGAAAAGTCAAGTTCAAAATTCCTTTGTGTTTAAAAACATAATCACGAAACGAACTGCTCCACATTATCACATTATGGTGCCGTTGGATGTTTCATCTTTATTTACAAACGTTCCAATAGATTTGGTTAAGAATAGTGTTCTCAGTAGATGGATAAAAATTAAAAATTATACTGACTTACCTCCAAGTGAATTTAAAAAAGTAATAGAATTTTTCATTTATTTGTCATTACCGATCGGTATCGGAAAAACACTTATTTAGGTAGATACATTGATTTTCTTTCTAACCATCCAATTCAACATAAAATAGCTACTATCAAAAATCTTCTTGACACAATGTGTAAATTATCAGATGAGTCTTTTCACAAATCTAATATCGATTTTATTGAAAATATTTCGTTTTTTTAATAAATATATAAAAAAATGTGTTCAAGTACACATTAAAGATAATTTAAAAACACTTAAAGAACCTGAAACAGTACAGCTAAACTTGCTTCCAGTTCATAATATTGATTGTGAATTTTTTGTTTCTATTCCTTTCCATTGAAGTTTATGGTTTGAGATAGAAAGAATTTTAAAAGATTTTACTATCAAAACAATTTTTAAAGTTGATTACAAATTTGAGAGATTTTTAAAATTAGATAAAGATGCTTTAGATGTCTGTCACTTGACTTGTTTGGAACATTTTGTTACCCACAATTAATTTAGATTTTTCCAAATTTCTAGAAACTTTGTAAACTTTTAAGGTTACTTTATTTCCCCGCTTTTTGAAAAAAATTTAAGCTTATAGAAAAATCTTTTCAGAATTTTGTATTTGCTTTTGCTTCTCATTTATTTTTTATGTCTATACATTTTGATTTCCAGTTGACTAAAGAAAAATCTGGCGCTCAAAAAATTCAATTCAATTACAAAAAAAAAAAAAATTTCTTTGGATACAAATAAAAAAGAGGGAACCAAAATGAGAAGGTAACCAACCAAATCTTCTTCCTTCTGTTTTTTTATTTCTATTATTATCAAATCACAATACAAAAACATTAATAATATTCAAATATAATACAATATGAAATATTATCGATATTTTAGTATTGTCATTTGATAATAATAAAAATAAAAAAGGCGAAAGAAATAGAAAAAGAGAAGGAAGGGAATTTGGTTGGTTGCATACTCATTTTTCTTTCCTCTTTTTTATTTTTGTCCAAAGAAATTTTTTTTCTTAAAATTTTTTTTTTTTTATTTATTTATTTTTTTTTAATTTCAATAGGAGCATTTTCTAGTGAATGTCCAAATTTGGTCGTTGGATTCTTGTTTTTAATTTCAGGAAATTTATACATTGACTGATTTCAAATTATTTTTTTTTTTTTGGTTGAAACAATATCAACTTTTATACATATTTTCCGTTAAGAATTCATCTATTTTGGTTGAAAATGAAAATTAACCTTTTTGTTGAAAAGTCATATTTTTGGGTTAAAAATTTAGCTATGTTGTAGAAAATTCGTCTTTTTGGGTTGAAAATTCAACAATTTATGAGACATTTTTTTCTTTCTTGGTTCAAAATTTTGTTTTTTCGTTTTAAAATTTATCTCTTCTGGTAAAAAATCTCATTTTGTTGTTGTTGAAAATTCAACTATTCTGGAAGAAAATTATTCTGATTTGTTTGAGGATTTATCTATTTTTCTGAAAATTTTTCTTTTCTGATTGAAAATTTAACTACATGGCTGAAAGTTGAACTACTTTGTTAAAAATTCATCTGTTTGGTTGAAGATTCATCATTTTAGTTGAAAATTCATTTTTCCTTCAGTTGAAAATGTAACTATTTTGTTTCAAATTTGTTTTTTCCTTGGGCAGAAAATTAAAATATTTTGGTAGAAATTTCAACTATTTGGTTGAAAATTCTCTTTTCTTTTTAAATTATTATTTTTCGTAGGAAAAATCAACCATCTGGTTGAAAATTCATGTATTTTGTGGAAAATTTGGCTAGTCCAAATATTTGTTTCAAAAGTAACTTTTTTGTTGAAAATCGATCCTTTTGGCTTGAAAATTTGTTTTGTAGACAGTTCGTCTTTTTGGTTTGAAAATTCAACAATTTATAGAAAATTTTTTCTTTCTTGGTTCAAAATTCGGGTTTTTCGTTTCAAATTTTCCACTTTCAGTAAAAAAAGCCCTTTTTTTTTAATTCAACTATTTTGGTAGAAAATTAATCTAATTTGATTGAGGGTTCAGCTATTTTGTTGAAATTTTTTTTTGTTGGTTCGGAAATTTGAGAAAATTCAACTGTTTAGTTGAAAACTAAATTTTTTGTTGAAAGTTCATATTTTCGGTTTAAAAATTCAACCCTATTGTTGAACAGTGTTGTTTCTGGTTTGAAAATAATCTCTTTTGTTAAAAAAAATCTGTACAGGGTTCAGCTATTTTGTTGAAAATTTGTCTTTTTTTAGTTGAAAATTCGACTACTTGTTTCAAAGTTTTTTTTTTTTTTCAAAGTTGAACTACTTTTTTGAAAAGACTGTTTCACGCCTAGGTACACAATATACTATTTTATGAATTATCATCTCAGTTATTTTTATTTTTAAATTAGAAAATTGAGGTAGTTGAAAAAGTAACATTTTGGGTAACTTGAAGTTACTTTATCGAGTAATTGTGACTAGTTACACTGGATTTATTATAAATAAGCATAAAATATTTTGCTTTACTTATTTTCAATAAACAGAAAATATCATAAAGAAGGTGAATAATTTTTCTGAAAAATTAAAAAACTTTATTAGGTTTAAGTATTCATTTGAATATCCTAACAAAAAACAAAAATTTTAATCCAGTTGACTCAGCTGCATATGAAAAACATGTCAACAAAGTAATAAACTTTTTATTCATGTATTTTCTCTTACGAACAAATATTTATTAATATTTTTAGATAAATTTAATGGTCAACGTTGCCTGCATTTTTCCCCGAATTTGTTTACTCACTAAATTTTTTTGTTATCCTACGGATATTTCAAGATAAAAATTTCAAAAATCGATTTAGTAATTTGTTGAAAAGTAGATTTTTGTATTTAATTAACAAAAAATATAAGAACTTCGCTTGAAAGATATGTTTAATATTATCTTATATTGTTTTCATTCCTGAATATTCATACCTAAAATATTGTATTATAGATGCGCATAATTTCAGTGTGATTTATGATTGAATTTTGTATAAAATATTTTTACAAATGTTTTAAACTTTGAATCAATTAAATACAAAAAAAATCAAGAGATGTCTGTTTTGAATCAACTGATAGCAAGTGCATATTTTTCTTGATTTTCAATAGATTATTTTATTTTTTTCCTCAAAATGTTTGCGGAATGGCAGATAAACGTATTTGGTAAAAAAAAAAGCGCCAGTAAATATTACGCGATTTTTTTTTTAAAAGCGGGCTAGATCGAGTAATTTAAAATTCAGCTACCATTTAGACTTCTTTCAACTGCATCGTGACACATAAACATAGATCAACAAAAATACTTCTATATATAGGTTTATTGCATATTAAATTTTATCGGAAAAATGTACAGAACTCCGACTCGATTGAAAATATTCCTAAACTCAGAAAACGTACATGAAATTGTCTGAAAATTATATATTTTGTTGTTTTTTTCATTAAAGACTCAGTTTTGAGAAAATGTAACAAGGAAAATACTTAGCTAGCTCTTATAATTAATAGTAACTATGTTGATAAAAAATAACCCTTTTCATGGAATTTTTTTTTAATGATTTTTTTTTTTAATTTAGTCATTTGTTGAAAAGTAGATTTTTTTATTTAATTAACAAAAAATATAAAAACTTCGCTTGAAAGATATGTTTAATATTATCTTACATTGTTTTCATTAGATTGTTCAATTAATTCTGGTTCTGCGATATCCTGCAAATATTTAAATATGAAAATAAAACTAATCGATCATGCTCTTTTTGAAAACAGTCGATTTATGTATTTAATTAACTCGAATTGCAAACATTTTTCTTGAAAACCCAAAATATTGTATTATAGATGCGCATAATTTCACTGTGATTTATGATTGAATTT